>RXPK01002861.1:0-80537 GCA_004143645.1 Protaetia brevitarsis | reverse complement strand
ACTTACATTTACTGAATTATTTACATTTTACAGTTGATTTCACACGATATGACATTCTGCTACATGTAAACTACACATCGAGAATTGATTTTACTATAATGCAATGCACATATTAAACAATAGTACAGAATCAGGAGATGTTATTTCCTCTAACCGTAAAACTGTAATACAATTAAATTCATAATAATCCGAAGTGATATTTGGATTATATGACAGATATATGAAGTTTCCGGTTAATTTTTTTATACAGTATGAGCACAGTAAAGTGCAGTATAATGTTATCTTACGTTCATACCATCTTATTTGAAAGTTGTCATAAATAATCTTTGATGTTTCCACAACATCTGTAATCCCATCGCGAATTAACTGACAAATTTGATTACAGTTTGTGTAAAATGTTGGCATTACTATATAAAACTAGCAGATGCACAGTGATTAATAAATAGGTAATGTCTGATAATTAGAAAGTTTTAAAAGATATTTTATGGATCATAAAGTACATGGAGTGATATTTATTGTCCATGTGATTGCTTAAACGTGTTTCTAATAAATCAAATTACAAAACATGGAAAATATTTACGAGTATTTTTTATAATTGGCCTTTAATTTTCAAATTAACTGTTACTAATTACATTTGCCAAAAAAAAAATCTATCTTGCTTTGACAGAATGCATAATATCATGCAAGGGTACCTAATATCGTAACCCTAACTTACCTAAATAACATTGAGTGTCTTATAACAATCGATATAATGCAATCGTTGTATAAACTTTAATCATTGCTTCGTATCCGTATTCCATTCACGTTAAAATTGTACTGGATAGTGCTGCAATCGGCGCCCAAATTACACCAAAGAACGAAGAAGTTGTTGCAAATTGAGAGTGTTGTAAGCGTAAAACTTCTATTATCAACGTTTTGTAATAACAGTAGAGTGTAACATTTAATGGAATTCTAATAATATACATTTTAGTAGTTTACTTGCATTCCATAGTCAACTCCTCAATAAAAACATTCTCACTTGAGATAACTGGAACCTCGTTCTTTGTGTGACCTCACCTTTTGGGTTAGTTTAGCTCGTCTTGTGCCTTCCAATATCTTGTTTAACCATTTTCCCTAAAATCTTTTGTTCGTTTTTTTTCTCAACAATACTCATGTTTCACTAGCATATACTTATGATATTATCATGATCTCTAATTTTGTCTGTTATCGATAGCCCCTTTTGCTTTCAAGATTGTCCCCACCGCTTTATTTCCTTTCAAGGATCTCTTATCCATTCCCCACTCTTCTTTGTTTTTGTTAGCCCTAGGTATTCGAATTGGTTAACTTTTTAGAATTTGCATTTCCTTTTTACTGTGTTGAACTAAGCATATTCATTTTGATCTGTTTTGTTGCTTTCTTTTATTACTTATATATAGTTCAAATTTATTTTCTGCTTCTTTGAAGTTCCTTTTTGGAACTTGTTACCAGAACTACATCGTGCGTGTCTGCAATGCTATGTACTACGTTATTATGGTAAATGGAATCTGTTGGTTAAATCTTGCTTCGATTTCCTTATATCATTATTCCCGTACTGAATTAAACAGGTTTGGCTAGAGAATGTCGCCCTTGAACATTTCTTAATTCTAAATTGCCGTGAATAAATAACGTCAATCAAAATTTTATTTGTCATTTTTACTAGGTTCATTATCTTTTTGGAATTTTTAACCTTAACAAATCTTTCTCTGGAAATCAAGTCATATACTTGTTTAAAATCAATAAAAAGAATATGCAGATCTTGTTCAAAGCTGCTATTTTGAAATAGTTTTAATGTAAAACTTGATCCACAGCTAAAACTTCCTTGATAGTCAGTCTTTATCTTCTTTTTTCTCTTCGCCTTTTCTCCATCAACCTAGTAAATGTTTTGTATGCTTAACCTAAAAGTGCAATTCCTCTGTATTTTTGCATTGTGTCTTATCACCTTTCTTGTAAATTAAGAAAATAAGTGCGCAACTCTTTAGACATTATTCCTTCTTTCCACACTTGTGCCAGCTAGCCTATTCTCTTTTGCGATTTTGTCCTCCTTGTTGTAATACTTATGCGGAAATCCCGCTTTATAATGACCTCTTATTGTTTTTTAACTCTATTATAACTTCAGATACTTCTTATTGTGTACCTTCTTCAATGCCGCCTACTGTTTCTGCAGATCCTTATTCTCGTTTCTGTTCTTCTGCTTTATTTAACAATTCATTGACGTGCCTTACCCATATCTTCTACTCCTTGATTCTGTAACAAATTTTGTATTTTTTTGTCGGGATGATTGTCTACTTTTTTTTTTGTAATTTATCCTCTAATTTTGAGGAGACGGTTTTATCCATTATCAAATAGAAATCAATTATTTACATTTTTTTCTGCTGAATTGACTTTTATTTAAACTCTCATACATATTATGTGCATTTTTGACGCATGAATTTAATTGTATGCGTTTTGAATTGCAAGCATTATATGTGTACGTATGTCATTTTCCTGCTCTTATAGTGTTGCTGCATTTTCAGCTGGCGCTCCAATTTTATTTCTTTTCAAAAATGAATGATATGAAATGGTCATAGTGTAAGTAAATACACATACTTTGGCCTTTTTGGAATGGCGGCTAGATGTTTAGTCTCCATCCCCAAGTTATTTCTTGGTCATCTATACTATGATGGTATTCGCCTTCCTTTGTAAATTATATTAAAGTAGTATTTGTGGGTTTGACATCCATCAAGTATTACCAGTTGACACCATCATCTCCTAAAGTTGAGTCTTTTTTGAATTATATGCCAGAGGATGTTTTCATTTTTTTCCTTCCATATATCATGACCACATCATCAGCACATCCTTAGCAAAGTATGCTTAGATCCATCAGTTTATCTGCTCTGGGTCTCCATATAAGTGCGTATGTGACCCCCTGAAATCTGTGGTCATTGATGCGTCAGATGATCTGACGCTCCACCTCCGCTGCCACTAACCTTCTTCTATGCTTTCTTGACAGCTTCAAGTGGAGTCAAGAATTAATTGTTGAGTTTTGTCAAAAGCGTCCAGTGGGTAGAAGTGGGCACTTCGGGCCCTTTATTCATCATTGCATCTTAAATTCAAAATGTGTGTGCGATCCTTAGTGGATTTCCTTAGTGCGATCTCAGTGGATTTCTCCATGTGATAGGTGTGCTGGCGAGGATGGTATGGCATCCTTTTTTTTAAGTTAGCGTGGGGACCTATATAGTCTACCTATAAGTGGTCATTGTACCATCCTTATTGGCTTGGTGTGCTCTATAAAGCCAGTAACTCGCTTAGCGGAAATTGGAGAACCCTCGAGGGCTCCAATTTTTAGATTAGATCTTTCCCGAAATGTGTCTGCCTGAGTACTTTCAATTCCCCGCATGTGCAGATTACATGTACAGTCGTTTCCTCCTGTAGTTCGCATCTTCTGCACCACGTTTTGCTTACTCGGCCTATGTTGTATAGATGCTTTTTCAGGGGGTAGTGCCCAGTTACCAGCCCAGTAATGGTTTTAGCTTCTTTCTTGTTCCGTCTGAGTAAGTTATCAGAGAATTTAGCATCCCTATTCTCTATTACCGCTTTAGTATGGAGTTGACTTTCAGTCGAGCTCCATTTCTTTGTACCTTCTTTATCTAACCAGGTCCAAATCTCCCTTTTAGCAGAGAAGTCCTTTGGGCAAATTCCAACAACGGAACCTATTATGGAAAGCCGTCCTTTAGAGCGCTCGTTGGCTAGTTCGTCGGCTATTATATTGCCCTTTATATCCTCATGACCCGGCATCCAAGTCAGGGACATCGTGTAGTCTCGTGCCAATGCATTCGAGAGTAATATGGGTTCTCCCTTAAGGACATCTGTTGTGATTTAATTACCTACCCTTACCCAATTCGATATTTCTTCTAGTTTTTGAAATATTACAAAAAGGTATTTGGGGGAAGCTTTGAGCTCCATTACACTTCCTAGAACCAAACATGGTACGCTAAAAAAAAAAACACGGGTCAAATATTTTTCGGTGTTCCACATTTTTACTAAATTTTATCAAAATCGGAGAGCCAGTAGTACATTAGAGATTCTATAACAATTGAAATATTATTACTCTAAGTAAACAATTTCCTTATTACATAAAAAGAACATTCTTTTCACAATGTTGTAACATAGTTTAACAAACAAGCACTCCATGGTTATGGACTGAATAAAGCCAACAGTTGCTATGTTTATAGACAAGCCAAAAAGTGTGCCGAAACACCGCATTTTGGGACAACTAAATATATTTTTCTTTCTCAGTATATGACTGTTAAAGAACACATTCTAAACTGCCATTACCACAAGACCTGGTAAAATGGAAGTTCTTAAAGACACAACCTTTACTATAGCGCGAACCTACGAACCCTTTCCGTGTCAAGAACGGTCTCTACGGGCGTCACTAGTGCGGTCCACTACAGCCTCTCGCGTCTACATAATAATATACCCGCAATAAAATACCGAGACGGGACCACCCGTGAGTTAAGACGTGTTGTTGCATGGATCAGCCGCGGCGGCGCGGGTGAACAGTGACGGGGCACTGTTGTATTGTCGTCGCTACGACGAAGTTGAAATGCAGCGTACGTATCGGGGTAAATAAATCACCTGAATAACGTCGACTATCCGCTCCTCTTGGTCGCAACCATGCAGACGCGGACACTCAAAAAAGAGAACCACTCCTGTATAAAGGGGCAATATTTAACGCTTGATTCGCCGTTAAATAGTTATCCTGTCGGTAATCACACGTAGTGTAAAATATATCGCGACGAAAGTGAGCGAGACATAAACAGGTCATATCGGGTTGTTTGTAAAAGCTAAAATGTGTGACGAGAATGATATCTTTCTCACGGGGACTGGTTTGTGTGACATCTTTTGAGATAAATATTATATAATCTGTAACCTTATCCCCCAAAGTAAATGCGCGCATTATAATATCACGTATATTTTTTAAACCTCTCTTTCAAGAAGAATCCTGTGGTTTTTCATTTACTGTGCCCTATACAGAAGAAAGAGAGCCTACTATGTATTGCCTATGTACTGTCACATTATGCATATATATTTTCCGCAATAGATTATATTGACAGTTGTACCAGTGATTGAAAATGGTATAATCTAACACATATTCCTCCCTATAAACGTGACAAAATGGCATTATTTTAATTGGAATAAAGAGCATTCCGTTCTTTAACAATAACACTGTGCTAGTCGAAAATGTCAAAACATTGATGGCACCTGTAAAAACACATACAGTACTTTGAATGCAAACGCCATCGGCAGTTTTGCAAAGTTGTTCTTATTTTGAGAATATTTCACGTGTAAAATTTGTACACCCAAAAAGACCAATGTTTTATATATTTTACCATTATTCAACAGATATCTATTCAGTTCGACAAAATTTGTTCATTTCATGAAATATTTTTCACTTTTTCTAACTTACTGAGTACTCAAGGCAACAGAAAGTGCAGAGAAATACAGGGTGATTCACGGAACCTGTCCATTAAAAGTTTTTAAATTTGCAATGATATCTCGATTTTGAAATTTCCAGGTTAAGCATAGTTAACTATGATCTATTTAGAAAAAACAATTTCATCTATGTCGCACTTCCGGTTACATCGAAAGTCATGGCTAACTTTGATATAAATCGAAAGCTATGCTTTTTGTGCATTTTAGGTTCTATTAGGCATTTTAAAGCCAATTTTATAAATATCTACTTACCTATCGGTTACCGTATCAGTGTTATTTTGGTGACTGTGAAAAACAACAACAAAAAATATGCATTAAATGCGTGGAACAGCCATACCTACAGTAAAAGGTGAAAGATTTTATTTTTATTTTCACTGTGGAGGTGTGCGTCCTCTAGTATTTAGCGAAGAAATAAAGTGCAAGGAAAATTATACAGGAGTCCACAATCTGGGGTTGTTTTGAGGTAATTTCTTGGTACTAAAAGTATTTTTTAACGGAACGCCCTGTATATTTTTGCACCATGTTTTTTGAATTGTATTCTCTATCGAAAGGCTATAGGTGTCCCTATATCTATCTCCATCGCTTCTTTTAAGATTAGTGATTTTTAGAAAATGTAGTTTGAATTAGTATTTAATTAATAGTAGGCAATGAAAAACAATTTTAATTTTAAAAGTATATAATAGAACAAAATATAGTTTAAAAATTTACTGAGTACAAGATAATTAAATACGAGATTCTATATGTATATAGATAAGAATCATAGGAAAATTATCTAGTTAGAGTAGAAACATTTCACTGTTGAAAATATTATCGGTGTGGCGTTAATTTGTTGCGCTAGTCAAATTATTTTAGTTGTTATTTTTCCAACTTTCCAGAGCGAGTTGACTACGTGATATTAATAGAACAGATACTTGAATTTCGTGTGAATTCTTTGTTCAGTATATGAGGATTACTATTTTCTCTAGACATTCAGAAGCATCAACCATTCAGAATTTTCCCTCGGATAGAAATATAGAAACCCCACCTATTCTAATACAGTATTGCATTATACGCACCACCTGCATTGCACGTGTATCTGTTTCGTGTTGATTCTCCGTATTAACATATCCAAACAAAAGCACCCAAATGTGACTGACCTGCCAAAGTGTAACCTGTGTTATTAAACGTTAATTCCAGTGGCATAAAAAAATTCAACATCTTTAAAGATGTATTGGATACATCTATTTACGCAATTAGTTAGACTTGAAATCAAATACATAAACATTCACTTAATTTTATAAGGTTCTCAAAAAATCATTTTAAAATTGGTACGTTTAGTTGAAACAAAACTTGTGTGAATGAGTGGTTTTGCATATTTATAATTGAGAAAACGTCTTAAAGAGAGAATATATTATAGCACTAAGAAATAGGAGTTGCATATTAAAAAAGACGTTGTGTTTAAGAAAATTGTTGTTAAAACACCAATAGATCGCATTCATTTAGTTAAACAGCCTAGTAAATTTGTCTAGTCTTAATCAAATAAAATGTGACTAGAAGTATTTTATAATTCCACGTGTCAGTTGGACAAAAATATCACCTTAGCAATAGACAATACTTGACTATCTTTGCTCGTCAAATTTAAACTTCTATAGTTCTCGACAAATAACACGAAAAGAGTGTGGACCTCTCCTGACTATTAAAATTAGTCAAAAAGTGTTAAAATATTTCAAACAGTGTTCAATTGTTAATGGAAAAAACCATATAGTACGAGTACAATAGTAGTAAGATGATATATCGGTTTACTGGGTATATTCAAAAATTACTGGTAATTCATAGTATGGAAAATCCATACCAGAACTTTGTATGTACGAAATATTGTGTTATAAATTTAAAGGTCTAAAGAACATGAAAATAAAAAAAAAATCACGGTAAAGTGTAGAGTAACAAATACCCAATTATTCATTTAAATAAGGAGATGTTTCTGTTAATTTTTTAATTTAAAAGTTTCTTGAGATTGAGATGCCGCTGTAAACCCTTAGAATAGAAATATAAAAAGAAACGGACAATTTTTTTTTGATAGAAACGTTATAATCTCCATTCCACCGAGTAGTTAGGGAAGGAATCAATAAAATTCACACAAAGAAAAAAGCAAAAAATTGAAAAAAGTCGTGTGGAAATTGAAAGAAAATAAGTCTCAAACGAGATGGATAACGAAAAGCAACGAGAAAAGTGAGATTAAAGCTAAGCGTGCACTAGTCTCGCCGAATCGAATTAATTCGCATCCCAAATAATGCTATGGGTCTGCGTCGATTAAAGAAGAGTAGAGGCGAAAAATTAGCAGAATTCTTTACTAGATCTAGAAGAAATAGTGAAAATCACCATAGATATTCCTCTTACTATTGATTTCTGTATCCAGTATTTGGACGCACACCGCTTTCTTTTTTTTTTGCATTTGCTTCTTCATCAAGAAGAATTTTAAGTAGAAACATTTCTTCGTCCAAGCTGTCCGTCACGCACGAATACAATCTACTAAAACTACAACCTGTGAGTTGACAATTTATTGACTTGAATCCATTCGCCTACGATAAACGCACGGCCGAAAATTCGACTCGTTTCGCTTCTCCTCTATGCGATGTGTAGTGCGACGCTAGGCTTAATTTGTTGTATAGAACGTACGAAGTTAAAAAGTCCCACACTTACTTTTTTAATTATTTAAAATAAAAATATATAAGAGCAATATTTTACGTATTTTATATTAATAGCAATTTTGAATACACCACATTATGCAGAGGCATTAATACAAACATTTCTTGTAAAAATAACATTAAAATTTGAACCTTAAATCACTTTTTACTTCTAACAACTGTTTAAAATAATTAAATACAAATATTTATTACAAAATTCTAATATTATGCCTTAAAGGATTGTGCAAAATATGTATATTCTAGCTTAACTTCTAACCCTATTTTCTTGGGGAATCCCATTAATGTCACCCATGAAAAAAGAAAATTACCGGTAATTTACCGGTAAACCGGTATTTCCATTTTCATTTACCGAATTACCGGTAAATGAAAAAAATCGGTAAATTTACAATTCACTCGTGTAGTACCTTTTTTAGGTGGAGTACGGGGTTGGGATGATTTGTAATAATTTAGTTTTCATAAATAAAGTGTATGTATTATGTAAGTACAATAAAATTACAAGTGTTGCATATGACCTCCATTCGCTTGCAAGTACTAGAAATAGAATCCTAATATAAACTCATTTCCATTTGAAAAAGAAGTACTTTTAGTGCTAAGTTACGCTAAATTTACTCTAGATTGTCGGACAACCTGTATAATTTTATTTACTTTTTAATCTTTAGTTGGATAGAAGAGGACAGTTCACATATTTTCTCAAAATAGATCAGTTTCAAAATCCAGATATCATTGCAAATTCAAGAACTTAATCACCCTATGTAGAAAAAGCTTTTCCCAAAAATAATATTAAATAATATTCGAGTCTTTGCCGTCACTTGGTGAATGGTCATGCACATCTAATTCGGCTGGTGATTATTTTTTTCCACACTTGCATGTAAAAAATGATTCTTTAATGACATTTTAACATTGATACTGCGTGAAAAGTAATGAACCTATCTTGAATGTAAAGGCCTCAGTTATCGGATCGATGAATCCAGAGAACATTCTCACTGGGCACGTTAACAAAATCCCACGTCACGAGTTCTGAGTCACTAAGGGTATTTTCAAATGATGTTTTTTATCAAACGTCGAATATCAGGCCGATTAAGTATTCCGACGAAGAAATATTATCGAACTCAATAGACGTTTGTTGAATTAGTGGTTACAAAAAGACAAAAACATTTTTTCGGGTCTTTTTGTGCAAAATCTTTACACGTGAATGTTTCGAAAACAAGAGCCAATTCTACAAAACGGCAGATGACATTGGATTCAGCGTACTCGAATTGTGTTTTCTATCCTGGATTCATCATATTTGAAAAAAATAAGCTACCTGTTCGAGCACAGTGTAATTATTAAGGCCGCTTTACAGTTCGCAATTTTTTGTATTGCGTACAATAAAATTACATGCAATACAAATAGCGCATGCGCATTCAATGGATTCGATCAGCTGTGTGCAATTTTATTGGTATTGCACGGAATAGAACTTCTTCTAATATTTGATTGCGCGCAATTTTATTGCACGCAATACAAAAAATTGCGAACTGTAAAGCGGCCTTTATAGCGGCCAGTACAAAAGAACTTTATAGTCCATTTTTCTCAGTGTCTATTATGTAGGCTTATTTATGCACAAAAAACTAACAAGTTACTTTCGACACAACGTTCACTAAAATCCGGAATCATCTCACATAAATCGATACAACTTTTGATCAGGTAAAAAGTGGCAGAAGCTATTGGCGACAACAATAGCTCGTCCTACAATCCTAGTTTTATTAATAGAATAATATAATGCTGCAGATTTATCCATTCGGTACGATAGAAGTTTCCAGGTTCAAAAGCAGTGCCAAACGAAATAATCTGTAAAATGCGGTTTAGCTCTCACTTGAAAGCACGAATTTGTGAATAGTTATTATGCTTCATTTGCTAACTATGAATCAGCGGTATCTACCTATCTATATACTACACATATAAAACGCTGTAATTTGCTCTCTTAAAGTTGATAGATATATCAACACAGAAAAAAAATGACAGAACCATTAACTTTTTTTTCCCGAGGAAGTGAGTAATATCCTATGGGCACTTATACATATAACCAAAATATCTATAATAGTATTGATACCTAGCATTTGCATTATGGGTGAAAATTTAGTGTGCTGTGATGATTTTAATGATATATTTATGTACATCTTTAATTCATGAGCTTTTTTTCAGTTAGGTTCAGTAAAAAATACTGTTAAAGTTTTACCGGAAATTGCTAGTTATTCTCATTTATCATATAATTATGTAACAGAAGCATAGGGTAAAGAACTCGCTGAATAGATATATTTATGTTATCTCGTATATAGATCTACATTTATCACGCTTTTTGGTACCACGGAACAACTAATGGGCAAAGGGCTTTATAAATTATATACCTATACAAAAAATAACCATTATTTTTACTGAGACAGCAAAATTGCCAAAACTTTTCAACATTGATTTTGAATTTTACGGTTTTTTCTGAATATTCGAACTGATTCATGCCAGTGTTTTGACCTCATGTTTTTCAACCCGTTATTTTACAGATGGATATTTTTCACAGGTTCCAACAGGTGCAGGCGGGTTGAGAATCTTCAACTTTAAACATTGGTTTTTTTTTTAATTTCTAAGAATTTTATCGCTTTATTTTATATTAGTTTTTAGTAATTTTTATCGAATTAAACAGAAAAGATTTGTTGCCTGTTCTGGGGATCCATTTACTTGTTTGTTAATATAATAATGAAATCATTTATTTGCCGCGCTATTTATTTTTTTTGCTCAATTTGTGAATTGTCATATTTCACACCATTTTCTTACTGTCTATACAGAACAGCAATTTTTTTAAAAAATACTTAAATTTATTTTATATATATTATATGTAAAATCGCATTGAAGTATGCACATTTATTATATGTACATATAACCTGCTAGTGACGAGTAGTCACTGTGCTAAAGCTTGTTGGCTGCTTCAACCATTCAATTACATTTTAGGAGAATAAACTAGTTTAATACGTTACATAATTTTTTTGTAGTTACTGAAAAGTCAATTATTTTAGTTGTTAAACTAATAACGTTTATTACGGGTTTGAAATACCATAATTAATAATGAAATAAATAATAAAAAATACTAAATAATGGTAAATTTTCTAAATATATCATACGTCAATTCAATCAAAATAAAATAGTAACTGGTTTAGATGGGGGTATATTTGGTTGCCTACTCGCCAATTACCAATGCATTGACGATTTGTTTTGTAACGTTACACGTAGGGAAATTATATGTGTAATAGAAAAAAAGAGCCCGGTATATCAACACATACAATTGCTAATTCTACGATGCAAACATTTTTGATGGTTCTTCGTATAGACAGCAGATGTCCGTTGTTGTGGCTTGTAGGAATAATCGATGCCTCGCAGTGAATTTTCGATCAGAAATTGAGTTGGCCGACTAAGGCGATTAGAATTAGATAAGTATACTGGTTTAAGGGAAGAACACCTGCAGTTAAAATACATCGGCGTACCGATAAAATTTACTATTTTGCATGGTACTGAACGTAACGCCTTTGAATTGAGCCTAAACAAATCTTTTTCTGTTCAAAAACCCGGAATTCGCTCTAGATTGATATTTAGCAAAGAAATAAGTTCGGTGGAGACGCAGTGTCCATGTGTGAAGAGGGTTGAAATAAAATAGTCTGTACCCACAAATTATATCAAACAAATATATTAGGCGACCGGTTTGGTGCAACATTTATTATACAATGTAATGTATGTTAATTAAATATAAAACAATAATAAAATAGTTAAGTGTGCTTTCTACATGTAGCCACGTAGTTTAAATATTATATATATCTTTAAATTATTTTAATTTTTTTCTTAAATGTCTCTAAAACGGGAGCTAGTGAATATTATTTCGACAAATAACTGGAGAAATAACTAATAATAATAAAGAAAATCAATTGCTAAATTGCTTTTACATATTTGAGTTGGTATTTACTAACCTGATAGATGTTTTCGCCACTTTTATAATAATATGAAACACTTGCAAAATGCAGAAAAGTTTTTCTGTTGACCTGGTATTCTAGAATTTGCAAATATGTTTATTTATGTATTAACTATGTATAAGATTTCGGGGTGATAAGAAAAGGAAGGAAGCGACGAATAAAGAGGTTTGCCGCGAACACGAGATCAGCTCAACGTCCCTGAAGCGTTGAAAGAGGACGGTTGTGTCGCTCGTTTGGAACGTGGCGGTTGTGAGGTCCGCCATTAACCATCGGCCACAACACAGTGATATATTAATTAAAGTGCATCTCGTAGCGAGCTTATGGTAGCTGCGTGATTACAAGGCAACTCAACTATTTGTAATTGCCGGATATGAATACCAGATATTCGTGAAATATAAACGCGTGATGGGTGTCCCCGTCATTGAGTAAAAGTCTGATAATTTATTTAGTGCCGAAGAATAAAACCTCATAAGTGGAGAATCAGGAGGACTCAGATATTAGATTGCATATTAGCTGTAAGCTGAAGTGTTGTGCCGCCGTATGCTGGGAGTTTTCCGATCCAGAAAGTCCGAAAACGGAGATAGTCAGAGTCGACCGACGAGCGAAATCACTGCCCGTATTAAAATCCAAAACGACCACGCCTAGAGCCTAAGGACCGCCAAAAATTGAAGTGTTATCGGCTTATTATGTTTGTTTATTATTTGTAAAATCTGAAATCATTACCTTATTTACTTTTTACTTTAAATTTAATAATTTCAATTCAGTCAGTAATATATAAGGGAGTCTCATTCATTATTTCTTTATCACTAAATCATCGTTGTCTAAGTAAAACGTTTTTATGTGTATATTGTTCTACCTCTGCTGTTTTCAAACAAAATATTGTAAAGGTGAAATCAATGTTCTTTTATTATTGTATTTTGTTATTTTGTATACAGGGTCGTACATATTATATTTTAAATGCTCGTAGAACCGCCTGACCTGAGAGCGGTTATTTTAAAGGATAAAAGATTTTCATGCTAGTTTTATTATTTATTTTAATTAATTAATAGATATTATTCACCAATTTTAAGGCGCCCAACAAAAAATATAATGTTCATAAATAAATTAACAACCTATTTCAATCTGACGCACAAATGTGTGGAGCAGAGAAAGCGACGCATTACAAACTTAAAAGAATTTCTTTTTTTTTCAGTGTACAGTCAAATTCAAAACTCACTGATTGCTTAAAATGCTGGCCTTGTTTCATTAAGTGCTCAAGTTTTCGTAGAGTGCTGCCTCAGATATATTTACATTTAAATTATTTTATTATATTATTCGCTCACAAATAAATTTTAGGGAGACATGAATTTTGTGTTTCGTTGTACGTACATACCGCCCAAACCAACAATTAAAGAGATCTAGATTAATTCTTTTTTGTACTCACGTCAATTCTAAAACAGTATTTGCAAATTGCGTTTACATAGTTTCTCACAATTATAGTTGATATCGTGCAATAAGTAATGCTTTCGACATTTAATTTTTATTCATAAATCTACCAGATATGTAAGTACACACCTGAAGTGGAACCTCTCTTGGTCTGCTTACTTCCAGTAATGACTTACCGTAGGTACACAAACCAAAGCATACACAATGAATACACACGTGATATTTTGAAATAACCATCACTTAATAATCAAGTTTGTACATATATGTGTATAGTAGTAATTACTTAATAACTTGGAAATAATAGCATGTAAGCGGGGTGATTCTGTTTGTACTGTTTTTGCTGGGCGTTGTCAATTGGTTAATGAAGGCAACATTACGTCAGTGCTTGGCGTCTAATGTCCTAGGAGAAATAAAGAATGATTTGTATGAGAACGTTTGGAAATACGGTCATATTTACACCACGCCGCATTGTATGTTAATTATCCATAAGATCAACTTCTACGTTTGGATAGTTGGTCTTAAAACATGGGGCGTTTCCGAACACGAAGGATATAAACGTAACAAATGAGTTTCTGGTCACTTTGTTGGTTTGAATTATGGTGGCTAAGATTATTCTTTTGTTTTTAATATGCTGGATAATAATCACTAAAGAACTATTGGTGTTTGAGTACCGATGCTGTGAGATATAGTAAGGTGGAAAGTTATTTCAGTATCTATTTAGGGAAGCGAGATTATTGAACTTCGAACCAGATTGAAAAATAATAAGCAGTATATTACAATGCTCCCCAATCAAATGATTACATCTAAACAATGATGTTCTTTATCGAATTTGAAAGAAGTTTTGGTAAGGAAGAGTGGGTAAGAGTGAAACAATTTTGTTTGGACTAAAATTATTATTTTTTATTTACTATTTGTGTTTTAGAAATATTATAAATGTTCAAAATTGTGTAATAATTGACTTTTACACAGTAGAGTTATAACTAACTCTCTGTAAATTACCTTACAAGGCAAGGACGGAATTGTATTATTATTAATTATTAGACATTATGCAAGAAAAATTTAATACAAATCTATCCTGGGGTGATAATACATATACCCTTCGTTTGTTTAAATATCTTACAAAAGTTTGTTATTAATAGACGAGTTACGTTGTTGCTTATAAATTCCAGCCATGCAGTACCATATCATTAAAATAACCAATTAGCATATAGTCTTTTCATATTCAATTTAAGATACTATGTTGGTACCTACTATTTTTTAAATTGGGTATTTGTCACATCTTCTCAGTTTTTCACCAATTTTATTATTGCCATCAATTGTCAATATGTTATAGTGTTTTTTGTTGCATCCAGAAGCACTCAAGCTGCACGAGTAAGCGACATATTTAATTATTATGTTACCAAATAGTACTCTGAATGTCAGTGCTGATACTTGGAGGACTAATAACGGTTAGATACCTAGTTTGTTTTTCAAGCCTACTTTGAGACTTTAAAGTTGCGCTGTTAAACATCCTCAAGTATCTTTGACAATTTTGTGTGTTTCAAATGGTCCTATTGTGTTCTGTTGGCCACTTTCTAAGCATGTCAGTATTATTGCTGCCAGTTCCAAGCCTGGTGAAATGCATTGCTCTACCGTTCAATTTAAAAAATCAAGTAATCCATGATTTTAGAGGTCGAAAATTACAGGGGTTCGTAATTTAATAATGGCTGTAATTTTAAACGCCAACAGTTTTAAAATAAAAGACGTGTGCTGTTTCATGGTTAAGCGAAAACTGAAAACCGCATCTTTCTAACTTTCTTATTGCTATTTTTTTTTTCAAAAAACGTCATGTAATTCGGATAAGGGTGACAACGTACCCCCTACTGTAGTTTCCCAACGTAGGAGTTATTTAAATTTAACAAGAATCCAAAAGCTGCAATAATATACAGGCTGTTCCATTTAAAATAATAAAGTTAGTATCTATTTCCGTACAACCGAAAGTCCGTCATTACTGAATCTAATTTTAACATACAATATGATTCCAGGCAACATTTATTTGAATTTTTTTTTCAAAAAGACAATAATAAATCGGCTAGAAACCGTTGCATCTTAAGCTGGATACCCGGTATGTATATGTACACTTTAATGAATGTACAACAATTAATCAACGTAAGAAACAACAACTGGGCAAAAGGAAACATATCATATTACAAAATAACAATAGCATTAATCATTCGATAATTTCTAGCGTAAACATAACAGATTACCAGTCGTTTGTTTATTTATTTAATTCCCAATCCATTTGTTTGACTGTTTTACATTGCATAATCTCGAGTACATTACTGTACATGTGCATATGTTTATGCAAAACACATCCAAGGCATAATTGCTTTGTTTATACATGGGCGTTTAGGTGCTATTATTGACGGTAATTATCAATGGTCCTCTAATATGGTAGAATTTAATTTTGCAAGTGAATTCACGTGGAAACGAACAACTGTTTACATGTTATTATTTTGTTAGGTTACGTAATTTTTCACGCAAATACGTGACATGTGCTAACGGTATCTAATATTCCATCTTTGCCTTGAAGAAAAGATTTGTACACATGTAATAAAATATGTGTTCGTAAATAATAATACTAGCTTGACAACTTTAGTATTTGTACTAAGAGTTCATTAACGCAGGAACATATTTTTTTAAACACTAATAATTAAGGAAAATAGTACGTATGTACCTTCCAATTTTCTACATACAGAAATAAAAAGTTGGAATGTACTATTATTTTAGTTATTAGTTCAAACAAGTTCTACAAAAAACATTTCATCTATGAAGATAATACATTAGATAAGATTGTAATAACTTATATAGGAATAATGAAAACGAGGAACAATTAAATAGTGTAAAAGACATTGTTTTACCCACAAACAAGAATGTAAGTGAAACAGTAAACCCGCGAAATAAAAATGAAATAGTAGCAACTTAAGAAAAAACTTTAAGATTAGAAAATGCTCTAAAATGTTACAAACTGACTTAAAATGTTGATCTAATTAGTTGCAAACTAGAAACGTACAAGAAATTTAAGCTTAAATAATAATAAAAACAATTCAGTAATGTATAACGATTGAATATAGGATCAATGTCACCTTTCATCAAGGTATAGTAAATAGCTGTATCTGTTACTCAAACTACGGTGTACCCGAATCAGAAGCTAATTTTTTTTCAACATTGTTGGGTCCTAGTAGAAAACACAATTCGAGTACGCTGAATCCGGTGCCATCGGCCGTTTTGTAAAGTTGACTCTTGTTTCGGAGACATTCACGCGTAAAAATTGTACGCAAAAAGGCCCAAAAAATGTTTTTGTCTATTTATCATTTATTCAACAAATGCCTATTGAGTTCGATAAAATTTCTTCGCCAGAATACTTAATCGACCTGATATTTGACGTTTGATGAAAAACACACCATTTGAAAATGCCCTCAGTGACTCAGAACCTCGGGGTCATGTTAAAGCGGGTCCTTAGAATGTTCTCGGATTCATCAAACCGATAAACTGGCGCTTTTCATTCAGAACATTGTTCATTGATTTTCATCATATCAATGCTAAAATGTTATTAAAAATTCATTTTTTACATGCATGTGTGGAAAAAATTCGCCGAACAACCACCAGACGAATCAGATGAGCATGACCAGCGTTCCCACCAAATGACGGCAAGAGTCGAATATTGGTATAGTGGAAAAAGAAATTGGATACTCTGTTAGCGGATATTTGTTGGAATTTGGAAGAAGGATCAGAAATAGATGTCTGGGAAAAAAATTCTATGTGGAAAATACACAATTTTTAGGAAAAACTAGACTTTTTCTATATAGGGTGATTCATGGAACTCCTCCATTAAAAGTTCTTGAATTTGCAATGATATTTCGACTTTGAAACTTCGGAGTTAAGCATAGTGAGCTATGATCTATTAAAAAAAAATAGTTTCATCTATGTCGGACTACCGGTTACATCGAAAGTCGTGGCCATTGTTTATACTCGAAAGTCAATATGTGCATTTGTAGGTTCTACTAAGAATTTTAAAGCCAATTTTATATAACCTATTGTCACCTATCGGTTACTACTTCAGAGTTATTTTCACTTTTGTGAAAAAAAAGCACAAAGAATAGGATGCATTGAAGGCTTATAACAGTAAAAGGTAGAGAGAGATTTTATGTGGACTGTGCAGGGCACGAGTCCTCTACTATTTAACTAAGGATTAAAAAGTAAACAAAATTATACAGGGGGTCCCACAATCTAGAGTTGATTTAGCGTTGCTTCTTAGCATTGAAATTACTTCTCTTTTCAAATTGAATGGAGTTTATATTAGGATTCTAAAGTGTTTGCAAGCGCATGGAGTCATTGCAACACTTATAGTTATTTATTACATATGTATATGTATTAATACAGCATCTCGTTTTTAATCACTTTGTATTCAGTAAATTTTATTTTTTCACAGTATATTTTGTTTTTTTTTGTATACTTTCAAAATTAAAATTGTTTATCACCGCCTACTATTAATTAAATACTCAAAACTACATTTTCTGAAAATCACTAATCTTAAAAGAAGCGATGGAGATAGATATAAGAACACTTATAGTTTTTCGATAGAAAATAATATACAGGGCATTCGATTTGAAAAGAAAATACTTCACTAAGAAATTATTCTAAATCAACTCTAGATGATGGGACACCCTGTATAATTTTCCTTACATTTTATTCCTTGGCTAAACAGTAGAGGACCCACACTCTCCATAGGCAACATAAAAATAAAAACTTGACCTTTTACTGTATTGCTGTTATACGCATTTAATGCGTCAACCGATTGGTAAGTATTTTTTCTAACAAAAATTGGCTTTAAAATACCTAGTAGAACTTAAAAATACACAAAAAAATATAGGTTTCTATTTATAATATTAAAGTTGGCCATGGCTTTCGATGTAACCGGAAATGCGACATAGATGAAATTGTTTTTTTTTTTTTAAATAGATCATAGTTAACTATGCTTAACCTCGAAGTTTCAAAATCGAGATATCAATGCAAAGAACTTTTAATGGACGGGTTCCGCGAATTACCCTATATTTCTCTGCATCTTCTGCTGCCTTGAATACTCAGTAAGTTAAAAAAAAGAAGTGAAAAATGTATAAAAAATTAATAGATATCTGTTGAATAAATTGTTAAAATACACAAATTTTTTTCTGGGTCTTTTTAGGGTACAATCTACATACGTGAATATCTTTAAAACGAGTGTCAACCTTTGCAAAACGGGTCGATGACTTTGCATTCAACGTACTTGTATTGTGCTTTATACCCAGGTACCATCAATGTTGACATTTTCGACTAGCACAGTGTTATTAATATCAGTTCTGAAATTAATAGACAAGAGATCTTTGTTGATGTAGTACATTTCAAGAAAAAAGACGTTGTTGTAAATATCAAATTTATGTTTATTATTGACAACATGATCTGATAAAGACGTTTTGGTGTTGAAATGTTAACAATCCAAAATATGTTGTCTAATTCTCATTTTCAAATACTGAGATGTCTGGCCGATACAAATAGCATCACATTTCTGACGTGGGATTCGATAAATGACATTCGATTATAATTCCAACGGTGTCTGAAATTTACACTTAGAAAAGAGACAATTTAAAATTCTACCATTGCAGGCAGCAATCTTTATAGGAAATTCCTTGAATAGTCTGGATATCTTAGGGGTAAATTCATTGATGAAAGGAAAACAACATCTTTGACTAATATGATCATCTGGCTTATTGATGGACTCTGCGGTAGCCTGTTTAAAGAACTCACTATAAGATGTTCACCGTTGCTAATGCCGACTACTGAGGAGTTGTGACGATATTCTTCACCAATTTAGACGGCTAACCATTGTTAACAAAGATATTATATAGGCGTAGTAGGTTTTTTTTTTGGTAGAATAATTTGTCTGAAAGTTGTAATACTCTATTTTTCATTAATAAAACAAAATTTATCTTGGAGTTGATAGAATAGTGCGTGAAGAAATTTATATAAGGAATCGTTATTTCATTGGTGCTTTTCGCAGTATATATATTCAACCGTGACCTACTTATTAATTTGTTAGTTTAACAAAAATATATAAATTTTCTCATATTTCTGTCTTTTTTCAGTGACCCTTCTGTGAATACAAGTTTTTGATCCTTTGTAAATTGTTTCTCCTGCTTTTAACCCATTGACTTTTGTATTACACTTTGGACATATTACGTATCCCTGCGTAAATGAATTTTATTACTTGTGATTTAATAATGCCTCGCTTCTTTCATGTCCATTCTTTTCCATTGGATCCCACCTTTGTTTAGGGAATTTATGCAGTCCCAAACCAGAATTAGTGTCAAAATTTTGTACACCCGCTTCACAAAAAGAAAAAAAACTAGGCCATTAATTGTATTAAACTAATCCCCTGCAACATATCGAGATGTCACGATTAAAATTTTTTATTTTGTTTGCTAACGAAATAGATATTTGTTTTATAATTAAAGATGTCGAGAAAAAGTTTAGAATTTTTAATAAATGTGCTCGTGTGTATAGGAAAAAAGCGGCTCAAGTTAACCGTGGATATAGAACTTTACACACATGTAGAACATACGTAGGACAGCACTACCAACAATTTAATTTGTTTTTTCCCTGCGCTGCCCCAAGTCATCGCGTTTCACGCATAAATATAGCAATTGGCCTGTGGGTTCGATACCTACAGTAAATTTTTGCCAAACTTTTTCATCTCTTACGCTGTCGCTGACCTTAATTGTGATTGGCAGAAGTGGATTACCTACTACAACTTGCTTTACTTATATTACATTCCCATGATTGCCAACTTCACACTATTATTATTAGTCAAGCGAACAGTGGGTGTCATGTTAACACCTATTTTCTTTTTCTCTATCAAATAAAATTTTGCATCTGCTTAACGAGATTGCAAATCCATACGTACACGCCAACGGGGCTCCTACTTTAATATCAGTCAGCCGTCTTTCACTTTGACGCTTTCGATCGCGTCAAGATCGCCAAGATAACGCGCTAAAGCGTTTAGTTCTTGATTAGCGAAATATAAGTGGACATAATTTTTGATCGCCCAGAGCTCGCTCACAGTCGGCTAGATCTGAAACGTGATTCTAATTAAATCTATTTAAAATTGCATCCTTAATGTTTTTTGAAAGTATCCAATTCGTTGCCATTAATCATTTCAATTGGAATCTGTTGATGAATGTTGATTAGCAACTGGTTTGAATATTTGCAAACAGTGTGTTTGATACGTCAAGAGTAATTCTAACACAATCAATTTTAACTTGGATTTTTAGTAGTAAATGTTTATGTATAATATCATCAAATAAGAGTTGTTTGAAAAAATGCTTACCAAATATTACATAGATATATACAAATCTCGCTTGTATCGTAAATGCGGAGAGATATCGTGGCTGGAAAATAATCATAATAATGTTGAAGAAAATTTTATTTATTTTTTCAATACAACAAAATAAAGAAAAATGCAATCAAAAAGCACTGATTAACAACATCTATTAAAGTATCAATTAAAAATAAAACAGTTTTACTATAAACATATGATTAATTTTTTTGTGAATTTGTGGTTTTGCAATTATTATAAAAAATATATTATTATATACGTATTCTTAAAGCAGTGCTTAACGAATCAAAGATAAAGTTCTACGGTAAACGTTTATATTATCGAGTGAAACATGGAAAGTAGTACGTGAACTGACGGGTTACGTTAACCAATCAATATGTGAAGAGATTTATATTTCAGAAAATAATACAATACTAGATGATGCAAGTGTTGTTGTTGAACAACTAAATAAATACTTTTTAACCGTAGCTATAAATTTAAGTAGTTGTATCATTTCAAATACGGATCCCATATCTTTTTTAGAATTTGATCATGGTAAGTCACCTTTCATTTTATCCACACACACTCAGGAAATCACTACTATAATACGTAATATTAAAAATAAGAATTTCAAAAGTTACAATGATATCTTAGCACAAATTTTCCTTTTCTTACCACCTCCGTTCATAAATTAGTAGATTTAGTTAACCTTTCATTAAAAAAAAACTGTCTTTTCTTCCTGTTTAAAGCTTGCTGGAACAACTTCCATCGATAAAGGTAGGCATAATTTAGAGCTATCATATTACAAACCTTTCTCTGTGCTCTCAACAATGTTAAAAGTATTAGAGAAAATTGTTAATTCAAGATTGGGAAGTTCTTAGAGGCAAAGGGTTTGCTTTCTGCTTATTAATATAGCTTGAGGCTTAAAGTGTCCACCGCAGGTGCTGTTTATGAATTCGTATATCACATATTCGAAAATATTAATAATAAACAAATGACTGTCATCACATTCTACGATCTATATAAAGCTTTTGTGTGCGTTTCCCACTCTATTATTCTTTGAGAACTAGAGGTATGGCTTTAGAGGTAAAATTAATGTTTGGTTTCGACGTCAATATGTGAAGTTGAATGTCGGTAGCGACCTCGTTAATTCAGTTAGCGTCGTATGTGGTGTGCCGCGGGGTTCGGTGCTGGGGCCAACGTTATTTTTAATATTTATTTGACGTGGTACATATTACCCGCCAATAAAAAAACCGTTCTTTTCGCTGACGATACTTCCCGTACGTGGTATGCCTCCAATCATGGAGATTTGGAAAATTTAGTAAATACTGATTTTTTTAATGTCTGCGAGTAAGATCATCCTTAACACTAATAACACTAAACTATTACTTAGTGAGAATATTTCAAAAACAGTATAAGTACTTTGCTCTCTCGAGTCACGCATGAAATATTGCCTTCCTTACTGGGGTTTCACTTCTACAACAAAGTTATTAGAAATTTTCAAATTACAATAGCGGGTAGTAAGCATGGTCGGTGGAGTGAACGGCAGAGCCCACTGTCAGCCCTTGTTTATTTGGCTTAGGATTCTTACTTTATAGTCTTGAATTATCTATGAGTAATTGAGTATTGTGTATAAACATAGAAATAGTCATACTTATCGATTGGACCATTCTTATAATACCTGTACCTGCAATAATATTAATCTTCCAAAGACAAACACCACTCTTTATAAAAATTCTCTTTGTTAAATGTGTTCCTTTTTCTTCAATAAACTTCCTTCTTTTATAGTAGATTCTCCTAATTTAAAAGAATTTCGTCATAAATTGAAGGCTATATATCGCTGGAACAAGCACTCTATTTATTTGACGAATTTATTAATTATAAATTTTGAGTCGTTCCCTCGCTGTGAACGTATATCTTGAAGTACATTTGTTAACGTGTATCTTTTGTGTGTTTTTTTTTGTTATGTAATTGAAATAATTATTTTGTATTGTTAGTATTTTTAAATGTCAGACAACTACATGTTTAATGACAATATACAATATACACAATATACAATACGACATTCATTACCTGATTTCTTGCCTTAAGGCGATGCGAATCACACAATTTCGCAATTTTTAATCTTTTCATTAATACGATATATACGTAAATGTATGAGGTATTATCGTTTATAAAAAGGAATTCTATTATTAAATTCTGTTAGAAGTATGAACAAAATATGTTCTCAAAATTTATAAAATTTCATCATTTATTGCTTCAAGTTTCAAAAATTCAAAATCTTCAATTGTATATATCGCATGGAATAAATACGTCCATAAAAAATTACCATTTTCCACATAGCTACATATGTGTATTCTAAAAGCGTACGAATCTTTTATAGTCTAATGACCTCTAACGTTATATTTTTAGATTTCCCTGAATAGATTGCATATTTTCAGTACATCGACTTCAAACACATCATACACATTGTGCGAAGTTCATAAAACGCGAGGTGTGTGACACAATAGAAAGAATCATCATCAAAGATTTGTCTAACAGACGCGTCGCACCGGTGATGTACTTCAAAGTAAATATTGAAATAGGTGTACGTGTCTCTGTAAGTTCGTTCTTTGCTCAAACTACTGTTGCTGCGTTATCTTTAATATACAGTTTCAAGGTTGCTACGGCTCATAAATTTAAGCGGAAACAGCATGTTTTGTGAACTATTAGTGAGTTTACAGCTACTTCTTGAACATTTAATGTTTTAAATTTTATATAGTTTGTGTATGTTGAAGTCCATGATTGCTGGGAAATATATGACGATTGGAAGCTAAAATATTCGGACTACGTTACAAAAACGTGAGATAGCCTTTTGTTATCCCGCATTTTATATATATCTCAGCTGGTATCACCAATATGGTTGTACGGAGCAAATGATTGAATGTTAAAGAGGTGAGGTGACAATGGTATTGTTTGCCGCGTGACTAACGCAGACAAAATTTATTAATGAGGGACGTCATTTTTTATTATTTGGTGTTATTTTTATTTTTTTTAAGGGGGATATTTTATAAGAAACTATTTTTGCCATCCAAGACACATATAATTGAAGAACGATATACAAATGATTCAAAATTGAGGCTGTATATAGCGATTCTTTTACACCTAACGCAAAATAAGGATAATAAACCATAAGGAAATATACATCACCCTACTACCGATTGCGGTTATATAGATTCTAAGCATTATTTTTGTATTTAATCATTTGGCAGAAACTACAAATGTCAATTTTACCAATGTAGGTCTATAGTTGAAGAATGCGGAATCTTCGTCACATACTCTAAAGGGTATTGTTTTTCAGGACAATAATTGTTCCCTCCGTCGCGGATTAGATGGCATTGCAATTTCAAATGTAACAGTGCGATAACAATAATGATCTGTGCTGTTGCTCTGCGCATGCATTGATTGCGATCGTCGGCACGATAAGCAACCTAATTTGTCATATAAGAATCCCAATATATCAATGTATAAGTTAAAAATGCATTAATCCATAAAGTTCCTCAGCACAGAAACAGTTGAACAAGGTCTATTCCTATTCTAGCAAACATATATGCTTCTTTCTTTTTATTCACTTACTGGTTAGAGTATAAGATCAACATTGTAATGTGTCTGCATTTAATTACATCCTCGTGTGGTACCATATTAAGAAATTCTTTAGAAATAAATGTGTTCTAGTTATGATTACTTAAAGAAATAGCTTTGTTGAAGCCGTTACTTTCAATTACTAATGTATTTACATTTCTAATTCTTATTATACTTATTTCCGAGTATTATAAGCTGCATCTTCTGAATATACATTAAAGGCTACAATTCTAATGATTTCTTCCACATAAGAAAAAAAAACATTATTAAGATTTACTCTTTTTGGCTTATCCGGCTATAGCCTTCTCAGGTTTCTCTGGCCCTTATTTCTTCCCTATTGGAGTGCAAAAACAAATTGAAGTTATTACTTCTTAAGTCGTTGAAGTACAAGCAACCTTTGGATATAGCTTGTTTTTTTTTTTTTTTAGTATAGAAGCTGATGCCATCTTAATTACACAAAAACTAAATAACTAGGTATTTAATATTTTTAGTCTCTATACGTTATCTTCTAAAGCAGTGATTCTTAACCATCTTTTAAGGCCTTTTAAAAATCTTCGCGGCCTCTCACTCACGTTTACCATACTTAATCAATAGAATTAACAAAGAATAAGGGATTTGAGGAATATATTTTAGACTTAACAAAAGCCATGCTATTTTTTATTTCGTTTTCCAATTCAAATACTGAGCCAACAACACTTCCTTTTGATAACCAACGAACAGCAGTGTCCAAAGATAGGACATTGTGATCACAGTTCATTTTTTTGCATAATTCCTTAAACAAACAATTGACAATTGTCACCACGTCTTGCAAAGGTTTTGGAAGAGTTTTGGTAGCAAGTGCAAATCGGTGAATCATGCCCTTTATTTACGGTGCAAACTGTTTAATATTTGTCTGAAACTTCGATACCTCTCTATTGTAAGTCATTGCTTCCAAAGAACGACTTAATATTATATCATATTATAATGCCTCCGCTTTCACCCGTTTTTTTAGTATTTCACAAAATAGTGACTCTCCTTTGATGTCTTCCAAGTAAATATATCCCACGAATACGAGTAACCAGGAACTTGAACTAACATAATGGACTCGTCGAGTTGAAAAAAAATAGACTGAAGACTTGTTTCAGAATAAAATTGATCCATTACGTCTGTGGACATATCTGAAATATCTGGATTGTTTTGTTGGACAAGGATATATTTTGCATTTTAATCTCACTTGCTTCTCCAAGAATTAGCTTAATCAACTTTAATCGACAGGGTTTGATGAGGTTTTTGCAAGAGTATGGGTTTTTCTTATTTTTTGCAACTTGTAAGGCAATTTTATGTGGTGCATAAACTACAGCTTGGTTTTAATGTATGTAGATGACTTAATAAAATTGATATTCGTTACCCGCCATGTAAACAAGTGGCCCATATACGTGCAGTTTGAAGACTAAACATAGGTATGCAATTCCGAAGGAAATGCTTGAGTATTTATATTTAGGTAGATAAATACTTCCGATAAGAACTGTATTTTTCATTTTTAAATTGCTTCCTTTGTCTACTTAATTTTTTTGTGGCAGTATTATTATTATTAGTATGTCACGAGCCGGTACTGGTTTTCAATCGTACTGCGACGCAACAATATGAATTTGAAATGTTAAAGGAAAAAAAAATGAAATAAAAGAAAATATCTATGGGTGTAACTTGAGAATAAAGCCACATCGGTTTACGACATTCTGTGGTAATACATTAAAAGAATTTATTATAACAGAGAGTTCTACATTCTCGTAGTTATGTTTAACCTTTAATTCCTACGCCTCTATTTCAAAACAATATCGACATTAATCGTTCACCTTTGTTTTAGAAGAAAACAACCAGTCTTTCAGGTCACTGCAGCTGTGATCCGTTAATGAATGCGCGCACTTGTCCGTAGCGCCCCCACGCGTATGCGGCGACGCATGCAAACCGCAGTCAAACACACATCCGTAATGTAACGAGGCTCGGTTGCATTTGTAATTAGCACGCGGTGTATACTTACACAATACTCCTTTTCCGAGGTGTGTTGCCCGTTCGTCTTTACAACGTCGTCTCAAAGAGATCCGACCAGCTGGTTTTATGGCGTTCTCCTAACCGGTGCCGTTTAGAATTCTATCAATAACTCATAACAATGCCGCCGACCGGCGGTCGTCAAACAAATGAGCGCGGTCGCCTTCTACTTCTTGGAAAGGTCCGTTCTGGTCTCCGATCTACAGCTTAGAGCCTTCCATAATTGGTCCAGTCGGCTACTACTACTTCAATTTGGAGAATCAGATAAATGCATGCATACATAGAAGTTAGACAGGCGATATTTTATTTATATATGCGTTGTGTTAGAGGCGTAGTCCTTGTTTGCCCAAGCGGTCGCGTTAAAGTTTTGGGTCGGTCTCTTAGGAGTTACGTTTTAATTAATTTGAGTAGTGGATAACGTAGATAACTCGTTCCGACTGTATTAAGAGATGTATAATGGCCGCCCACAACAGAAATATATACAATATCTATTGTAAAACGGTGGGAAAAAATGGTTAGATTACTTTCTTCAAATTTTCCTTTACAAATAATAGTGTGGAACCGAAAATTATTTTTTCATACATCCCAGCAAGACTTTCTTCGAAATTTGCTTTAATGTTTCTGTATTTGCCATTCTATAAAAGCCTCGGAAATGCAAAAAAAATCGCATATGTGGGCTCGCCTTTACAAAAAAGGAAAAAAGATGCTTTAGAATGGATGAAAGGCAAGTAATAATAATAATACTGAGTTCAATATAAAGTAGAAGAAATGTCCTAGGCACTTTATTTATGAAAAAACTAAATAATTACAAATCAACCCCACCCCGTGCTCTACCTAAAGGTACTACAAGACGCTACCCATTCTAAGTACTATACGGATTTCATAGCAATCGAAATGTTCCTCCTCTAACTAAATAATTTTCCTATGATTGTTAATAACAGAAATATAACATAGTAGCCTCGCGACCACATGAACACTACTTTATGTGAAATGCTGACATACGTGAAATGTGATTAGTTCACATAATCGCGAGTCTACTGTAAATCGGACAGCTATCAGTTATTATTAAATGCGCCCATGGAACGACTTTCGTTATCTCCCAGCATTCGCCAAGGACATTGATTATATATAATATACTTATATAAAACCAATGGCCAAGGAGTAAGGGAAAACCATGGCAAAAACCTTACTCTGGGAGGATCTGGGAAGAAGTTCCAGACCTTGTTACTGATAGCCGGCAAATTATTTGTATCCTTCTAGTACTACTTCTAAGTACTGTTCCATACCTGTTCCAGTTCTTTACCAACATTACCAAAAAATTCCATGTTAACCCCTTAACTAATGCTCTAACTTCCGTACGCCAAATAAAGAACGACTTCTTTATTTTTATTGCTTACAATGTGTCTGGTATCTGACAACCTGCTGCTAAATATCTTTTTTCTAAAAGGGTTGATCGTATTCCCATTCTTACGAAATGAGTGACATTATGTTCGTTATTTTAGTCTTGTTCTTTGTATGTATTTTGTCTTAGCTTTTTTGAGAGGTCCATCTTCTGATCTTCTGTCAGATGGTTTAGCTTTTTACCAAACTTGCGATTCTCTCAGAGTTTTCAACGTATTTCCTTCTGTAGTGCTTTTCAAATCGAATGCATCTAACTACGTCCTTTTGGGAATCTTCTCCTGAATCGTTATAGCTCTTTCAGCGACTTTTAAAGCGTTCTTTGTTTTGCATATTTTTAAGTCTTCGACGTTGTAGTCTATAGTTTAGCCCAGGTTGATAGTTACTATTTTAAAAAAAAATATAGCTCTTCTGCTAGTCTTTATTATCATTCAAAAGAATTATTCTTTACGTGTATTTTTTAAAGACTATTTCTTTCAAATGCTGGCCGTCCTGTGGTTTTACATGGTCTATTACAAGGTTCTCATTTTCAACGACACGTTCAAGCTTTTCAAGTAGCATTTGGTGAATGACGCGAGTAATGGTGGCTTGCAATTCCTCAATTATAGACGGTTTATTCATATGGACTGTGAACTTTATGCAGTCCAAAAAAATCTAGAAGTGTGATTTCACATTTATTGTTGTAATAATACCATGGTTTCGCCGGTTTTGTGGCAAGTAGCTCCGCCTTTTTTAAATCAGATGTTTTTGAGATCACAGATGTAAATCTCAGGCAGGAAACAGTTCGCTATCATGGCACGATAACAGGCGCCAGTCACAGTTATCTTTGTCCGACTTCATTTTTTCAAGAAATATGGACCGATGATTCCACATTATCTTGTCTGGATGTAATGGCAGCTCTTCAACTTCTTCGGGTTGCGCTTCAGCCCGAATCCGGCAAGTTTGCTTACTGACGTAATCATTCAACCGGAAATGGGCCTCATCACAGAACAAATTTTTAGTCGAAAAGAGTGGATCTTCTTCAAGCTTTTCAAGAGCCCAAAGCCTGAAACGGTGACGATTCGCATGGTCGAGTAGCTTCAATTCTTACACAAGTTGGATGCTGTATGTTTTAAACCAAGACTTTCAGGTAAAATACGCTAAGTTGTTGTATACGACAAACCAACGTGCTATGAATAACGCCAAATAAATTCACCACTGTCATCGCGTACCCTCCCAGCTACCCATACTTTTTTTACTACCTCCTTGATATGTTCTCTTTGTTTGCATATTATCCAATAATGAAAATGAAAATGCTAAATCTGATGAAATGTCAAACACCATGGGAGTTTGGTAGTTTGGCAGTGCAATGTTTCATAAAACACCTTCTCTATTTCAGTTGTATAATTATTTGCTTAATAGTTTTGTACTATTTAGCTTTGATATAAATCAGCTTGCCATCAACTGTGCCCTTCATTACTATCATTTTGGCGTGTCAAGAAGTAGTTCTCATGCAAGCATCATGCAAATGTCGCTACTTACCGGAATCTGGTGTAACATTCAATTCAATGTAAATCTGAATGATTCGACAGGCCGTATAAGGCAAACTGTCTAAGTTATCAAGCAGGTCGTGGTATCCATAATTATGCTCAATGCATCCATAGAATGTGTGCAATTGCAAGAATGCACAGGAATTCTCTGGCTTTTTTTTTCCTCACATAGAAATGCGTTACGAGGACATAGCGCAATTCTTGGCAAATCTTCGAAAATTTTGAAACTGGTATTTATTTTATTTAATTTTATTGAAAGTCGATCTGTTAAAAGGCATTCATAAGAGAATAATCCCAAATGCATCATTTACCATTAATACTAACTAACTATATTCAAGCCTTTATATTTGCCCCTAATGATCTTGGCGCGCCTAAGTTACTAACCGATTGGCCACACTTGTGTAATTTTTCGTTCTTTATGAATTGGCAATATAAAACCATGTTGAAATTATTCTTCGTATTGGACCTAAGAGTTACTATAGTTAGCTATAAAGGAGCTTTGAGCAAATACCATTAAAAACAAAAATATACCTGGTGCAGAGAATTTACAGTATTATTTATATAAACAACAACCTATAACTGCCGTCAATAAAAGTGATTTACATTCTTGTAATAAGTACCTAAAATTATAAAGACAACTAAGATATAAGATTATCTATTACGTTTCAAAACAGCCATGGGATACACTATAAATTTCTACATCCGATGATTTATATTCCCATTAATTTCGAAAGTTCTTCCGAGCAGCATAAATTTCATATCTGGAGCACTTAAGCAAATGGTAAAACATGCTTAACAGTTTTGATAATATTTTAAATTTCTAACGGGGCAAAGTTTACGTATATACAATTACCAGGTAGCTCTTTACCATTCGCTTATCGGAATTACGTTGGTAAGAGAAAAATCCTACGGTTTCCGATCAAATCAACTAACTGTACATTCGATTGGATGTCCATCATTATAACTTGAGATCATGTATCGATAAAACTTTACCATGGTGGGTACCTACCATTATTAATAGATACATGCATTGCTTATACATATTGTATAAGAACATGATGTTATGTTTAGCTGTAATACATGTTTGCTTCTACAAGTACACTGGCGAATCTTGTTTTGATAGTAGTTAGGAATTTTTATCTCAATATGTTTACTAGATTCAATATTATCAGTATTTTAATGAAACAGGTGGATTAAAGCAATCTTGTTACTTGTAGTGTATAATTTAAGGCTAATACATATTGCAATAAGTGCTTCTCCGTATCTACAAGAGAGTAGTAATCTATGATTTGTTAGTTCAATGGGATGCAATTGAGCACAAAGAATACAGGGCTATACAGGGCTTCAATAAAGTAATGCACAACGTTAATAATTTTGTTTTTAAGTGTTTTTTTTTCGAATAACGCTGAATCACGTTAGTTTAATTTTAACGATAAGCAATTCTATCTCACGTGTTTCTTTCTAGCTTTGTCGCGGAAATTCCTGTTAAAATTTATGACGGTCCCATAAAAAGGAAATTAGATTTTTAGCACTTTCCGTTCTTTTACGGTAGTTATGTAGTTTTATAACTTACAGATACTGCAATTTCTGATACAATACCAAGCACAGCCGATGCATTTCGAGGAAACAAAGTATAATAGTAATCGGGGTTCTTTGAAAAATCTTTTGTCACGGTTAAGATCTTATTCAGTGAGAAATCTCACATGTTCAGTGCTAATAAACACTTATAAATTACTAGCAGTTGACAACCTAACTGGAGCACTTTATATCTGAGACAATACGGTTGGATCTTTCAACAAGTTATGCAAAAAATAACCTAACGTACTTCATCTTTGTGTTATACGATGACGAATGCGTATAAAATAATTCAACATTTAAATTTTATATTTGGGAGTAAAGCCAATTCAAAAAACAATAATTTTCAAATTATGCCTGGCACGTCACAATTGTTTTGGGTAATAAAAAACTGGCGATTTTTGCCTATGCATTATAGTGTCATATATGTTAGATATGATTTCATTCTTTTAAGTTAGTATTTAAGGGACTTTTATTAGTACAATTATTTAATAATTGTGTTTATGTTTGACATGAACACTGATATTACAATACATTGCGCACCTATTACGTATTAAATAGTCTGTAAAAATGGTAAGGTAAGTTTTATAAGGCTATTGTTGTTACAGAATTTATATAAATTTATACAAATCAAATAGACAAGTTATATTTTTATCATTTATTGATGGCATTATGATTTGATTTGACTTGCATTTCCTGCGAAAATATACTAACCATGAGAAAAGTTTTCCTGAAAATATTTTAATTAAATGTAAAAATATCAAATGTGTTAATACATAACTCAATTACATTGTCAACTTTTGTTAAAAACAACATCAACCATATAACCATTAATTCCTGTAGTGTTAAATATGTATGGTGTAAAGGATAACATCTTTAACGAAATTATGTAATTACATATGTTTTATAATATTGTGCATGGTGAGCATCCAAATTAATATGAATATTTTTACTGAAAATTATTTTATATGTTGTAATTCTCAATTAGCTAAAAACAATTATCAATTAAAAGGTTGTGATAGTCCAAACATTGATTTTGATTCAATTAATGACTTTTTAATGACAATATATTAAACGTCTGTTATGTGGAATCTAGTGTGCCCAACCATTTAGCGACATTTTTGCCCGCCTAGGCAGGAAAACGGAAGTTTTTCTGCCGCTTTGAAGTACTGCAAAAAGAGTGTTTCTGGACGGAGGCGCAAAAAATTGATTTTTTTCTATATATTTTTTTTTATTTTGATATTACGTATTTTATTTATATTCTGTATTACTTGTACTACTTACCTATACTGAACATATAATGAAGCTCGCTAATGACAAATGTGATTATTATTTTGTCTACACACCTGTTTGTAAATTCAGTATATATTGGGTATTAATTAATTTGCATCGTAGCCGTGGTAATTAGGAATATACGTTCATCGTACGGTAAGACTATGATTTTAATGTAGTTTCTTTGGTGTCGATACTATTTAAAAGGGTTGAGGACTTAATGTAGCTCCTATTAAATAAATGAGGGAGTTCATGGAGACTGATGTGATAAAAATTTTCTAAGAAGATTGTTTTTCGTCAATTCATATTAACTAAATCGTATTTCCTTAACCTCTTCGAAGCTGAAGAGGATCTTCTTTGTGAATTATTATATTTACCATTGGTTTGAAAATATACAGAAGAAACGTCAAAATTTTTCATCATTAGAAGAAATTCACTGAATTAGCATACCTTTTGGTATCTTTTCTTTTATGGAATTGTACATGTCTTTGCTGTTTTGAGCATAATGATATACCTTGATGCTTCGAAGAAGATTTTTCCTTGGATTTTCTGATATCGGCGTTGTACTTTTGATGTGGATCTTTTCCTGTAATATGTTTGGTTAGTCACAGCGAAGAAATTCCATTCTGAAATACTTTGGGGTGTGAATTACCTGATTTAGAGGTATTTTTTATGATGTTATTTAAATTTCTGTGTAAATAACTATTTAGCATTTCATAACATTGAGGCTATCTATATAATTATAAATGACAGTTTAAATTGAAATTTTAATATGTGTAAGTTGGTAAGCGTTGTTAGTGAGATTCATTATATGGGATAACAGGAGATTTTAATGTTGTTTTGATTAAAATCAGGAATTTTATAATCCAAAATATACTGGATAGTAATTGGTGTTTAATCTAAATATTGCAAATAAGTGTAAGGGCGTTTATGCTCCTTAAATGTTTTTGATATATTATTATACAATAAATTGGGAATGTTACCGATATTTACACTGTCTTTATTGATAAAAGCTAGCCATACATTAAATGATTAAAATTAAATATTAAAGGAACTAAAAGTCTTATATTATATAAGTTATTGATTTAGAAGGCACATTACATGCAGCCACTTCGGCTACCTTGTTACTACTGGTAAAATAACCCTTTATAGAAAATCACAATAACATATACAATATACAGTTAGCTTCTAGTTTTTTACTGGATAGAATTACTATGTTCGAATTTCCTGTCACAACAGAATACTAGTTTCATGCTACAACAATAAATGGCGCAATCAGATTGTATGGTGCTCCTATTCCTGTAAACTTCTCCTCACTACCCTCACTACCCCTCACCACAAACTGCACTAAACTGGACGCACGTTTCGATAGCAAAGTTATCATCATCAGCAGATACACTGAACTTCTGTATCTGTCTGCTCCTATCCCTATCTTTACTGTAGTTGATTGGTGAGTCCTGACTCATTAGGCTCATAGGCATTACACCTATTATATATACTAATTCTATCCTCAATCCTGAAGGTTAATTTGTGACATTTTTCCTTTTTCCCTCCAAAATATTGAATCTTCAATAAAAATTACTACAATTAACGCTTTGAACTGTGGCACACTAGTTTTTGATCTATTGAAATACAAGCTTATGATGTAATAATACCATAACGATATCTACCAGATATTATAGATCATCTGAACCGGATAATGTTCTTCATTCCCGAACTTCACTCCAAGAAAAGACTAATATTCTTGTAAATATTGGGATATTCCTTAACAAAATGACGAAACGCCAGGTCCTTCACCTGATATAAGTCTATGCAGCATTATTTGAAAAATTCGTTCTATTCTTACATATCTAATGATACAATTATATTAAGCATTCTAACACGCAAGGAAATAAGTGCACAATTCTTTCATAATATTTACATACGTATCAGTGACTCATAAATGTTTAAGAGGATGTGTTTGAAACAATTGTAGATAGTATTATGTTGCTTTTAGATTTTAAAATATTTTTGTCAAAAATTAACATTTTTTTACTTCAGACATTTTCTTTCTAGGATTTTGTGGAAGAGTGAACAATTGAGTGGGGCATTATCATTCTTGAAAAAGAACGTAAAATTTATTTCATTGGGATGATAATGTTATAACTAGAAAAAACAGGAAAAAAAAAGAAAACTACTTTATTTTTCGAATATGGTGCCTATCGAAAATGTGTTTACAAATTTAACCATAATTCACCTATGTTCATAAAATTGCCATCATTTAGTAGGTGCTTACAAATGCTTCCATTTTCTATCATAACAGAAGAAAAGTCCATTTCGCTGGAAATTTATGCGCTTTCTACCGTTGACCTATATCATTGACTCTTTCCCATATCAATTCACCTACAAATCATTTTATTTACTTAGAAATCTTCTAAAATGGATGGGTTATACTCCTCACTTAAATATTGAAGTGCAATTTGTGGCAATACTATATTTAATTAGTATTTATGTAATAATTCGCAATAAGTGCTTAATATAGAAGACGAATCAAAGCTTAGTTACGGAACCAAAATAGAAAGTATATAACTTATCGCTTATAAGGGCTACGTAATTTATTGAAAATATGCATTTCCAATCTTTGGCTTCTATATGTTTCGTCTATATGTCTTTGAATAGGCAGAATCCTAATTAGGTAACTAAAGGAAAGCTTTCAGTTTTACCAGCACGAACTACTGAATGCCTTAAGCCTATTCTGGGTTAGAGTAAATAGATTCTTTTACGTAAACGTATATTTTCCTGGATCTAAATATCACTGAATTATTTTACAATGTCTTACGTTACGTTAACGTATACAGCAATCATTACAACAACAAACCCGATCGAAATATGGTACAGTTTGTTGAGTTGGACAGTTCTGCTCTCACTTTCATATGCTATTGTCAAGGTAAAAGGTGAACGGACCTGTTCTGAGCCTGGGCGGGTATTGTGAATTGCAGTTGAACCTTGTTCCTATATATCACTGTCCTTATATTGCAGTGGTAGCTTAACTTGCAGTTCATTCGCATTAAGTTGTTTGATGTTTATCATTTATATGTCTTTAATAAATACGGAAAATTGTATAATTATGATATAAGGAATTATATTTTGCTTGATGTTATATTTTTTATTTCAAAATACTAGGAGTACTATCTAGCCGAAATTTACTCAATTTTCAAGACCTATTAATGTGATGTTTTATGTGCACAGGTATCCCAGGAATTATTTATATAAGTAGAAACCATAGTTTTCAATTCAGAGAATAGTTCTTTGTGCGTGAATATTAAATTTTTATAATAGATTTCGACAGATCAAAGTTGGATCGATCTCAGTTCGAAAGAACATTTCAATTTTTTTTTAGTGTAGTTATTTCGCTTAACTTTAGTTTAATAAGACTTTTATATGCATTTGTAATCCAAGTTCACTGATATGTCAACAAGAAGATGGGGAATTGTTGGGATTCGGTTTTATCCAAAGTTAACGTGTATGCAAGGTTGCACAGCCACTGTACAGTTAAAATATTTAAAATGTTAATTAAATGCAGTAATATCTATTGTAAATTTCTAAAAGTATTTTTCATGATGTGCACATACCTACCTCTGTTTTATAAATAATGCAAGGTGATTCCATAATTCTGCTATATTTATTTCTTTGAATTTAGATTAAACATTTCAGTTCCATTTGGTCACAAGGGCATCCTCATATGTTAAATATCCAATATTTTCTTCATATCGGTGAATTTAACGGGCCTTCTCGAGTCAGTTGCACTCCTGCGAAGACAATCGCAATCGATGCCTGTTAGAAAAATTTAATTCAAATCATTCACCAGTTAACCTCTGTGAGAGACGGTCGTGCCTCACGCAATTTTTATATATGTTATACGGCTTTTCTGATAAAATCATATTTATTTAAAATTCCAAAGTCATGGTTATTTTAAAACAAATTGAATTATATTAGTTTTACCCACATTTTACCTACCTAACTGTTGAGTAATTTTTCTCCAACGATTTTCCCGAGAAATGTTCCTGTTCCTGAACCAGTCTTCGTGATTTGAAGTACGAGGGCCCCCATTCGATGTACTGAAACGTATTATTATTTATCTAATTTTTAATGTACTCATAAGACCTTTTATTTCAATATGTTTGACAATTTTTTTATTTAGAAAATTTTGTATGCGACCCCCAACCATTTTGCAATAACTGATGTAAAAATTAGTATAAGATGGTAGTTTAAATTTTGCTATGTAATACACATTCATAGCACGAAACTGGATGCCCAGTAATTTTTGCTATCAAATGTTGCATACTACTGATTACTACCCGACATTTAAGCATAGACTCAGGAAGTTTAGGAAAGCCCGGGAATTTTTTTAATTTAAAATTAAACGTATGTATATTTCTATGATGAAATTATATTGCAAAACTTGGAATTACTTTTTAAAAACGTGATTGTTACTAAATATGCGAACTCATAATACGTGCCTGACATAGATCTTTTCTTATTTACATTGTTTTATACTGTTAACTATTTCGAACCACATTTTTAAATAAAATCTCCTTTGTTTTAACTTAAACATTTTCTTTATCTTACAAAGCCGATCAACAATGATGTATGTATGTAATAAGTAAAAGGGTGTGTTACACTGCGACTAAACTGATCTATTGTGTCCCTATTAATTGCTGCTTTACAGCTGACCTTCCAGTCCATATTCCTTTTAGAAAGTGTAGGATGTAAGGGCACCAGTCTAGTAAGTCTCCCTCTTCGATTTCACATGCTCCCAGGTAAATGCCCTCGAGATCGCACAGTGCTACGCAGTTTGAGAGGGAAGGATGGGTGTTTCATCCTGTTCCCCACAGAAATCTGCAATCAGGATCTTTTTCCCAATCCAAGTTTAGTCAGGTGTCCTTTCAGTCACAATGGCCTGAAAGTATCCTGTAAAATGCGAACTTTGTTCTTACTCAGGTTGATGCATTCTGTAAACCTCTTCTGGTTATAATTCCCAGAGAATTTTACTTCTGCCTCATTCCTGCAGATTTTCCAATAACTGGATTTTCTCTGCTCATGTCAACAATAGACTTGATGTATAGAGCTCTTTCAAAATTTTACTTAAATTAACGAATTGTATCTGTATAATAAGAGAACAACAGTCTCGCATAGCGTCCTCGGTTATACTAAGAAAAGAGAAATCTTCTAATTTTTAATGTAGGCACCTAAGTATTGTATCAGATTCAGTGCTTTTGTTTTCATAAATTAAGACTATTGTAACAAACCGGAATCCACAAAAAAAAAATGATTATCAACTTTCCAGTTTAAAAAAATATATAAAACTATCTACTATTCAATTTACAACTCAAGTATTTTCGTGACGCTTGTCATGTTATTAAAATAACCCTCCAAGAATTTAAGGGGAACTTTATCAAGATTTAGTAGAAGGGATACACCGCCTAATAAAAATAAATACCACTAATTAAAAAGTTTGTTGTTACTAATCACGCAATTTATGCATAATGTATCTCTTTTTATGAATGTAACAATACAAGATTTATCCAAACATAGCTACAAATTAACCACTTCCATTTAAATAAGCAGTGGAGTCTCCAAATAAAGTCTGTCCTTCTCATATTATTACCGCCTTAAAAAGGAAAAAAACACCTATCATCTTTAGGAAGCTCCCCGTAGTACTCGTTTACTTGACAGTATACTACACCTCGCGATGGCGTTTGTCCTGATAAAATGAACGACTTACTCTTTTTCTACAGCATCCATTAATCTCTGCAACGCAAAAATATTATGAATGCTTGAAACGTCGCGAACACTTGTATTTATAGGAACGGTGAACTCAATACACTGACAGCAAACGTACTGCCATTTGAACAGGCTTGATTTAATGTGTCGTAATTGCCATGTTTCTGCCTTGCGATTATTTTGTATTTATTTTATATGTAAGTATCTCAGTAATAAGGCCAAGTAGCATTAAACAGAGAATCATTAGTAGTGAGACGGTCAACTTATATTTGATTGAATCGCAAATTCCAAGGTAGTAGTATTGTTTTTAAAAACGGCATAAGCATGTAATTTAATAACCGTTTTTGCGTGATTTGATTAAAATTTGTTGTTAAATAAACAAAATCATGTACTTTATTAGCAAATTTATTACTTACACTTACAAATGTCTAATTTTATTTTTTTTTGTTTTTAGGTAAGAGAATTCTTCTACAGATCGAGGCACCTACTTTTTGGTATGTAGTTAATGCATGTCAAATGATGCTTATATGTATGGTTACTCCATACATTTAATAAAAGAAATGTACTTGAAACTGGATAAATATAATAATATCAAAATTTCTTCAAATAACTATTAATAGGTACCTCATTAGCAGTAAAAGGCATTTTAAAATATTGTTGTGTTTCTGTTTACTTACAATTTTGCATTTTGCTTTCTAATTGTAAGTTAAAGGAAACGATATAAATGAAGTTAGGAACCAATTTACGATAATACAACCGCCTTTCTTGATGAAAGCTGGCTTTATAAAGTGTATGTGTATCGGATTTCCCAGGTTATAGATTCTGGTTTATAGCTTCACACTTACCTACACTATTGTTAGTCAATTATATAATTATGATATTTAAGCAGTGTTTGTTGTGTATTTGCAATTACTTAGATTATATTATCAATTCCAATGGTTTTTTTTACCAGAAATATTAATTTTGGAGTTAATGTAATTGTCTAAGTCAGAAAACATTAGTTGTTCCTTTTTCTATATTTAATTACCGCTTGTTGTTTATTGTTTCTCAGCTTAGGATGTTAAAAAAACTGTCAACATGGCGTTGAGAAATTTGCAATATTGCCCTAGCTTGTTTCCCACACCTATTAGAACGCAAAAAATACACTTTAGTAGTTTCCTCAAGAAAGTCTTCTTGTTGAAGTACTACAACGTTGTAGGATTTCTTTTGTGAATTTGAGAAAAGATTCTTTCTCATTCCAATCCTATCAAACACTTTATATTCCAGTTAGAAGTTGCTGCTTTGTGAATAAAATATTTTCGATATATCAAAAAGTAAAATAGATATGCATTAATAATATATTTCTATGTAATTGAAAACGGAAGGGAGAATCGTATTCCAAATCGTATTTATTGTATTATTTTATTGCGATATGTTTCGGCTTTATAAACATTTTAATGCAGTTTTAAACGTATATGTGTAAAAACCAATTGTTTAGGTATTATGTGTGAATGTGTGTGTTGGATATGTATATATCTGTACCTATCTGTTTGTTGTATATATTGATTTTGATAATAAATACAGAAATATTATGATGTAAAATACTAATATAATAATTTTGATTTTGAAAATTAGATACTAGTTAATGAATATGATAATTGTTAATACGTTTCAATGTGTTTCACATGTTAGGATTTAAAAATGTAACAAGTGGTTTTATATTGTAACTAATTGTTAATTTAATATCATTATTATTATTCCTACTATGTTTCTCTTTTTCGTATGCCTCGAGCAACCCCAATTTATGGCTTTTGTCACATCTATGTAATAACTTTATGTTTTAATGTATTTGCTTGTGTGTCGTATGTGGTCTATGTAGTGAAACAAAGAAAGACACGGCAACGGTTAGAGGTCCAACAGTGGCCACTGCATCTTTTGAAAATTTTTATTTACATGCCCTCTCGCTAATATTTATTTTGTAGCAAATGAGGCCTGCAAGTATTTTTTGAATAATTATAAAATCATTAGCTTTTGCTTTAGAAAGGTTTATTGCTAGAACAACGAACAACACTTGGAAGAAATAGCATATAATAATCTAGACTGGAAAATAGTTTTTGTTCACATATTGTTGGAGGTTTTTACGAAAATTAGCCTTCATTTTTTGTTTGGTTTCTACCATCTAACGTGGGAACTTCCTCTTGTACCATGTGACGCGAAACGCTTCATTAGCAGTATCGGCATTTAGCTGATCAAGGGACTGAGAGGGCCATGAAACGTCACCAAATCCTTAAACAACATTGTTGGGAAACAGGGGTCGAACAAAAGCTATTGCCGTGTTGTCATTCGGTTGAAACCACAAGTGTTGAAGCTTAATAAGTAAGTACCCCTTCTTTGCAATTCGGGAAATGCAACACAAGATGTTCCGCATTCGCGGTAGTAAGCGGTAACTTCATATTGTTCAAACAAATCTGACGACGCCAAATTTTATCACTTAGTGATTAATATTGTTTGTGAGTCTTTCAGCAGGCAAATACGTAATTCTCTTCTGACTAATCTCTTAATTGTGGAAACAGACTGCGTCAATCTATTGCTCTCATCTAATTAGCCAAACATATGTTTCACTCCTCTCATAGTGTAAACATTTCCCATGCAAAACGCTATGGGCCAAGAAAAGAGATGTCACGTGTCATATATTCCTTCTAAGTCGGCCTGATGACCGAGTTTTAGCCATTCCAAGAACTGTTGGTACCTGTGTCCCACTCTTATTATTATAGGATTGTCCAACATTTTAACCACCTTATAATGTAAACTTCTCAGAAAGTTTGTTTGCTTATTGGCCTTTAAAAATAAACAATATTCTGATTTGAAGGAACTACTTTTAGTTGGATTTTAATTGAAAGTGCAAATTCAAATATTCCACGGACTATCATAATTGACAATGTGGGTATAGTACTAACACGGTAAAAATACATTTTTTTTCTGTCAATTGCCGTGAAAATACCAGTACCTATTCTCAATATTTTCAGCAAATTCAAGACATACTTTTCATTCATCAAGAGCTTTTTCAGGAATATAATATATTAAATGAAAACTTGGAAATAGTTGAATGAAATACTTTTTTCTGACCAACCAATATTTACTTTTGGCCTTGTAAGTATTGAGGTCAAGTCTTAGAACTGGTTTGTATCCTACATTTATCTATTGAAAAATACTAACTTTTACATTAACCAATTAGTCATTGGTTCCGCATAACTTTGTAATATCCTCAAATAGTCAATTGAAAAAGACATATTGGCAGCTTTTATTGACGAAAATCTCACTACAGCAAAATTTCTAATTTTTGTTCTATTGCGAGACTATAGGTTTGTTTTGGTTCTACTTAGAACGATAATAGAACCCTTCTGATCATACGCACTTAGTAAATTATGTTTTGGTTTTTTCTACCTGGTTCAGAATTTTTAATCCTCGGTTTTGTTTATTTCTGGAATTATAACGGAACTGTGCGAAAACAGTATTTTCAGTACTAGCAAATTATAGCGGATCGATTTTGAACTTGTTAGGTGAGGGAGGTACTTGTGTATGTGTTAAGTTGGTAATATCGGTATGGATTTTACTACCAAATAATGTTGCTTTGGTTTTTTTCCAAGATAGTTCCATAATCATCCAGAATTTTTTGTTACAGCGCAGCGTACTTTGTGGCAATCCTGAATTTTAAGCTTTATTTAGGAAACACAAAACTTTTATCGTTCGAAGTTGGTCTGGTATATTCTGCTAGTGGCGTCAGGTTTTTTTTTTAAATAAGCATTAAGCAGCTTTCCGATTGCCAAGTTTGCCGAAAGTTTCTGCCGATATATCTCAAACAATTATTTTCTTTAGGGTCATCGGAATTTGCAATAACCTGCAAATCATAACTTGGACGAATTGAAAAATAATACACGTACTACTGTGATGGAATACTGCCACAATTTATTAGAAATGCTTTGCGTTGTTTTCAATACTGTCTAGGTTATGGCCCTGAAAGACAAGATGGTTAATTCGAAACTTACGTAAATATTATCCTTGTACTAATTTGTTGTCTTAATAGTAAGACTACGAAAATATGTAATAAAAAAAAACAATTACAGTAAAACTTGAAAATATGTCAAACCTCAAATTAATCGCTGAGATAAAGAATAACCAGCGTAGGTAGTTGGCTTCCTGTTGCTTATTTTAAAGATACATATAGGAAAAATTTACATGTATATTCAAGTATTAGATAATTAGACTATTGTCGTTCTTCTTTACCTCTTCTAATACGTCGCGTTCAAATAACAGCTACCGAAGAAACAAAACTCTTTATGCTTTCGGGAACTAATTTCTTGCCAATATGTTTTTTTCCCGACTGTTTAGTATGCACTATTGAATTACAACTGAATCAGGAAATATTAAAAATAAAAGCACGCAGCAGCATTTAGTAATTTGCTCCTTATGAAAATATAGAACATTCTTCCTGATTTTGTTAGTATAATAAAGGTTTTCATTAAATTAAATTGGGCTTCAGTAGAAATTTTTGCATTAGTTGTTAGAAACGCGATCTATACCATATTTTATTAGATAAAAATGCGAACTGACAGTTTCTATAGTATTTGCTATATTTTTATTCGAAAGGTTAATAATATATCTAAGTGCATTTTAATTTATAACAAAGTAGAACAACCTTCAAAACGGTTAATATAACGTAGACAAATAGAGTAATTACACACATTAAGCCCTTAATTCATTTGTCATTCTTTGGTGGAAGGCGAAAGTTCAGCGACTCATTTGTCCGAGGTCCAAAACGCTGAATTGAATTTGCGAGCTCCTGTTATTTACTTTCCAAATGCACTCATTAAATAAAATAAGTGGCCCAGTCGTAAATTAAGCCACTTAAAACTTTTTCTGTCTACCTAATTAGGGTTATTTGACTTTGTGTGTGCAATGACCGAATTATTCCAACCACAAATTGTTTTAACGGAAAAAAGGCGAATTATGGAAACGCTTGTTAGGCTATAAATTATCTATTAAACATTAAACTATACCTGGTTTTATTTTAAGCCCAATGATTTATGTGATTTTGTAGAGATTTAATTTTCGGTTTCATAAAACAGATAAGATTAATTGGTTTTTAAATTGCACTTTGTAGATTGCAATAATATTGGACACTCAAGCATGATACTGGACATAAACATACAATAAAATAGTAATACAATAATGATAGCGGTAAAATAGTAATTGATTGATTTGAAAGCGGTGGCTAATTGAATTCAAATTGTTGAGAAAAAAAAACATCGCTATAAATGTTGCAATCAGTTTCTTGCACACAAGCGAGTCATGGCAAATACAAATCTGTGATTGATGATTCTACGCTGCAGTGGTGGAATAAACTTACGATTAGCGAGAACAATAAACTTTATGACGCTGTTATTACGGAAAGACAGCAATCATTCCTTTTCTTTGCGTCGGGTTTCGCAACGACACTAGCAAGACAGTGATTCTAATTACCATCTATCCGATTCCGCTTTTGCTTGGCGACCTTGTGCAAAAGAAACGCCAATTAGGAAACGTGACGAATCTGTTGCGTCAGTGGGAAAGATGGCACAGGGAAATCTCCCAAGGTGTCTGCTACCGAAGTGACGTAAGACTAGATCTTCGATATGCTAATCAGGGAGTCTTTAATGAAACAATAGCACGTAATAGACAATTTTCGTGTTTTAATAACTATATTAAATACACTTTTGAGATTGAAAAAGTGAATTATGATAACATAGAATGATTTGAGGATATACATAAAAAAATTTAAGTAATTTTTCTTGGTTGAAATCACTTTTTTTTGATAATTTTCCACACTGAATGGGGGTAAATGTACAGAAACTTAAGAAAAATGTTGAAATGTTAGAAATTTTTCCATAATACAGGTATTTTAGTGATTCTTTAGTTACTCTATTTGGTAACTCCCTAACATCCAAAATCCAAATGTTTGCTACAATGGTTATACTTCGGAGTTATACGTTGCAACATCAGGTGTTCCACAGGGCTCAAATTTGGATCCTTTACTGTTTTTGATTTTGATCAATGATCTTCCCGGCGTCATTTTGTCTCACAAACTCTTATTTGCAGACGATTTAAAATTATACCGAAGCATCAGCGGTTCTAGTGATTGTACTGCTTTGCAAACAGATTTAAATTGGCTCTCTTCATAATGTGAATGTAAGAAATGTAAGATTGTTACTTTTACTAGAAAACTTAATTTCATAATGTATAATTACAATATAGACAACGCCAACTTGGCTCAGACCGACCTTGTTAGGGTGTTTTGTTTGGCTACAAGTTAACTTTTACAAATCATATTCAAACAATTTGTAAGCAAGCGAGACAGAGCCTTGGGTTTGTTGTTCGCCATAGTCGATGCTTTTCCAATATATTTCTCCTTAAAACTTTATACTTTTTTCTGGTAAGAACGCGGTTAGAGTACGGAAGCCTTATTTGGTATTTCTATTATATGGAATCCAAATGTCAATTGAAGAAAATACAGCGTAGATTTGCTAAATTTTTGTGGTTTCAATTAGAAAACACCTATCCACAGAGGAACTTCGACTACTCCATACTACTATCTCGCTTTGAAGTGCCATCGTTGTCATATAGGCGTATATGTACTAGTGTATATTTCTTGTTCAATCTAGTCCACCGCTTTGTCGATTGTCCTGAGCTTTTGACCCAGTGTAATTTTTTGGTGCCTCGGATGTCCACTAGATCCTCCACGGCCTTCTATTTGTCCTCTGCTAGAACCAATTTGATGCTTAAGTCGCCCTTATATGTCATGTACAATAACCATAATAAAATCTTTCACATTAATGATATACATTTCAATAACTTAAAACAGTTAAAGGTATCCCTCTCCGAACATTTTGACAGTTTGTTGCCATGCGTAAAATGTTTTACGTGAATATTAAAGGAAAAATTTCTTTTTCTTAGAAAAAAATCTTTAATACTGTAATATTACTGAGAAAAACATTAATATGTCTCAGGAAAAACTTAAAAATTGCTTACAATTTGGAAAATTACAGTTAAAGATAATATCTTTTATTCAAATAGATTACTTTAATACGAAGAAAAAGTATTTTAAAGAAACTATTTATTTTATACAAAGTTGGTACAGTTACAGATAAAGTAGTAGTAGATTGCCGTCAATCACGTCATGATGTTAGTAGTAGTAAAAATTGTATTACTTTAATCATCACCTTATGATGTTCCAAATATATATTAGCAAAGTTTTCTACCCTATAGTAGCAAATACGTTAAACATATTCTACAAGTACAGAAATTGCCGTGAAGATGGCGGTTCTCCTATTTCACTACACTAACTTTCCATACTCGATGTAAGTTTTCTACATGACAGACATAGTTATTAAATATTTATCTATTACTTGCCAGATAAATATTTCTTAGGAACTGTTATCACAAATGTTGCCCGATTGCATATGGTGACCTTTGATTTTTGCGAATTAACCCCCAATGTGGAGGGGCAACGGGCAACTGGCGAGCAGTAGTTTTAAGGTAAACATTAGAAATTTATTTTGTTTGTCTTTTATGCATTAAATTCTAATTAAATATACTCTACCAGGGCGTTTTCATTTCGATGATATTTTCTATTTGTTAGGAAAAAAATCAGGAGTGCTTAACTTTTGTTGTAATATTACTTTTAAACAGAAAAAACTTCTATGGAAATTACCACTACTTTAGAAATTATACTTGTGACTATTCCAGACTTTATGAAAAAATCTTGGAAAAGTTACCCACATTTTGAAAATTTGCTATGAATATTCCAGGTTACATGAAAAAAAAACATTCGAAAAGCTACTTATGGTTAGAAATATTACTTCTAAAAGTAAAATACCTGTATGGTTTTAGGGGCACAAAATTGCCCCAAAATCGTACAGAAATTTTACCAAAAAAATTTTAGTGTGTACTACTCAAGCATACATATTGCTGTGAACTGATTGTCCAAGCATACAAGTTTAAAGAAATTAAAAATGACAAAATTAATTTAGCTAGCTCAGCAAAAAAGAATTTAAAAGGGCTCCAGAGATTCTTATATCTCAGAGTAAGTTTTTTAAAAAGTAATAGTGGGCGTTTGCAAAATTGACTTTCTTTTAAATCCCCAAAAATTGAAATGGCTGATTCAAAAATAAAAGAACTATTTAAGATGATATTTACAATCATTAAATTTATTTTTTTAAAAAGAAAAAAGAAAAAAAAACATTTGATACAAATTACAGGAAAAATTAAAACCATGAATATAAGATTCTGGCAAAAACAAACCTGCATAAGATTCTACAATTTAAAAAGGACAATGCAAATCCTTTAGCAAACAAAATGGTGAATTCGTTCTAGAAGGACTTTCTTATACCACAAAAAAAAATTCACGTGGTTTCAAAAATTCAAAGCAAACTACAAATTAATTCAAATAACGTAGAGAAACAACCAAAATTAAAAATGAGATTTAAATCAAGCTCACAGCTTCTCTTCACCTACCCCGAGGTGATTAAAATAACATTAATTTGAAAACTACAAAAAAACGGAAAATTTAAACTCTAACCGCGATCGCTTCTAAAACGAAAATTGTTACCGGGCCTTATACACAAATTGTGCACAACGATATAACACTAATTAACAAACGAATTACTAGATGGAGGATTTTAAAAATCTCAAAGCAACGAACTACATCTTAAACTTAAAACGAATTACCAGAAACGGTAACCAAGAAACAAAACAAAGCAATACACGCGCTCGTCTATCTGGTAACTGCCCGGGCCTCTAAGGTAACATTCGCATATATATGAAATTTACATCTGTGAACGATGACGGCGCAACGCATCGCAAAGAAAAAACTAGCATATAAACTATATACAGGAGTACGCAAAATGTACAAATAAATGAAATTAACTATAAACAACTGAACAAATAAAATGATACTAACAATTAAATCAAAATTCTTAGCAAAATAAACAAATATAAGAATTGTGGAGACTCTATCATTGTTTTGACAAGGCTGATTTGGAAAAAATAAAAATACACATTTAAATTTCCGAAACCCGGGGTGCCATTCTACAGCACATCTCCCAATTATTGAGGAGAAAACGAAAGTTTCAACGAAAATAGAGTGTTTCTCCTTAAAAATTGTACGCACACGAAAAATTAATATTCTAAAGTTTCCCGCACCAAACGAACAATACCGTATCTCCGCACACAGGGGTGAAAACGTCACTTCCGGGTGATGAAAACTACCCGGGGTCGTGGTGGGAGTGTCCAACATACCATCCATCGAAAGCAGTTTCGAACAGCAATCGGCATAGCAGTCGGTATGGCAGTCGATGTGGCAGTCGGTGTGGCAGTGGTGGGTCTGCATCATGAAGAACTTCTCCACTCCATGGATGTACCTCTCGCTTGTATCTCCAGAAGGATAACTCGAAAAACAGAAAAATTCTTTTAAATTGTGCTCCAACATGGCTTCAGGAACGGGATTCTTAAATTTGACAGGGTTTGACTTGACCTGAAGATAGTGTTTATCATCATCGACAATAATGGGCAACTTATTTTGTAAGGATACATTCTGGATCGAAATTTCCTCGACTTCAGCTTCAGACTTCTCATTATAATTGCTTTCAATTTGATTTTCGACATTTGGGGATTCGATGTGGGAATTGATAACTTCTTCTGGGAATTCTCCTTGGGAATTGCTGACTACTTCTGGGAATTCTTCTTGGGAATTGTTGATTACTTCTGGGAATTCTTCTTGGGAATTGTTGATTACTTCTGCCTCTACCTCTAACTCACTAAAAACCTCAACCTCAATATCCTCTTCGGATCCAACATCTCCAACAACTTTTTCGCTACCCTGTATATCATCACCTCTAACTTTTCCGCAACCTTGTATTTCAAACTTAAACTATCATCACAATATTCATTTTTCATCATCCTTTTCATCATCAACATTTTCATCATCAACAACATTTTCATTCTCCTTTTCTCTACTTAAATCATCATCAACAATTTCCTCTTCTCTACCTAAATTATTAACATTATCATCCTCTTCCCTTTTTCTACCTAAATCATCAACAACTTTCTCTTCCCTTTCTTTATTCAAAACATCAACATTTTCATCAACTTTATCTTCCCTTTCTTTACTCAAAACATCAACATTTTCATCAACTTTATCTTCCCTTTCTTTATCTAAATCATCAACAACTTCAACTTCCCTTTCTTTACTCAAATTAACAACATTATCATCAACTTTCTCCTCATTAGAAGTATCTGAACCCCGATTGATTTTATCCCCTTCCGTCTGAATCTCTTTCTTTTCTTTATCAAAAACACTGTAATCTTTTTTCAACCATCCATCCAATTTCTCTAAACACCTGTCTTGTTTCTCTATCATTATTTTGAACATTGACATCAGATCTTTCACTCTAATAATACTTTCCTCAAAACTGTCTCCTTTGTCTCCCTGAATATCCTTTTCATCCATCCTTCCCTTTGTTCCTGCCACAATTTCCTTTTCGTCCATCCTTCCCTTTTGTCCTGCCACAACCGACTCCTTCCTGCCATGAGTTCCTTGGTTCCTCCAACTCTGGTCTCCAAGAACGTCCACTTCCTGTTCCCTCGTGGTCCTGTCCATCTTCATTCTCGCAGCGGTGTACATAAAAAGTTTTTAAAACGCACACGTCAGTCTTGTTAACGCAACGAGAAATTCTCACAAATTCCAAACACGGGATCCTAATCTTACTAATTACAATTACAATAATATCGTGCCGCACGTTGGGATTGCCATAAATATATGCTGAGAAAAACTGCATGAATCTAAAATGACAACAGGACGAAGCAATCCCATAAAAAAAACAAAAGACAGAAGGTCTTGGTTGAAAATCAAAACCTGCACGAAAATTTAACATTTAAAAAGGATTTTGCAAATCCTTTAGCAAACAAAATGGTGAATTCGTTCTAGAAGGACTTTCTTATACCACAAAAAAAAATTCACGTGGTTTCAAAAATTCAAAGCAAACTACAAATTAATTCAAATAACGTAGAGAAACAACCAAAATTAAAAATGAAATTTAAATCAAGCTCACAGCTTCTCTTCACCTACCCCGAGGTGATTAAAATAACATTAATTTGAAAACTACAAAAAAAGGAAAATTTAAACTCTAACCGCGATCGCTTCTAAAACGAAAATTATTAACGGGCCTTATACACAAATTGTGCACAACGATATAACACTAATTAACAAACGAATTACTAGATGGACGATTTTAAAAATCTCAAAGCAACGAACTACATCTTAAACTTAAAACGAATTACCAGAAACGGTAACCAAGAAACAAAACAAAACAATACACGCGCTCGTCTATCTGGTAACTGCCCGGGCCTCTAAGGGTAACATTCGCATATATATGAAATTTACATCTGTGAACGATGACGGCGCAACGCATCGCAAAGAAAAAACTAGCATATAAACTATATACAGGAGTACGCAAAATGTACAAATAAATGAAATTAACTATACACAACTGAACAAATAAAATGATACTAACAATTAAATCAAAATTCTTAGCAAAATAAACAAATATAAGAATTGTGGAAACTCTATCATTGTTTTGACAAGGCTGATTTGGAAAAAATAAAAATACACATTTAAATTTCCGAAACCCGGGGTGCCATTCTACAGCAATATGTTGTAGTAGTAAATGACAGGGGACTACTACAGTCATTCAACAATTTTTTTTTAAAGACGTCAGTTATATAAGTGTAATAAGATTTCCAAAACCAGGCTTTCCCACCCGCATGATGAGAATAATGTATCACTCAATTTCCTGGTTGGTTGATAGATATATTTTCATTTTTATTCCAAAAACTGCCTGTTTGTTGGTATCCAGAGCGTCATGTTTACACAAGACGTGGTATGCGGCCTTCTAAACAAAAACTTTAATTTTTAAAAGCTAAGATTTCTTTTGTATTGCCTGATATAATGTAACTAGAAAATATGTACAGAAGGAGACAGATGAAGATGTTTTCAAAATAACCACCTTGTAATTACAATGCAGCTTACTGTACTACATTCCCATATATTCAAAGCTTTAGCTTTAGTAGCTTGTATTTACATTTACGGAAAACATGATAAATCACATGGAGTTACTGTACATTTATATGTCTGTTATAACGTAGGCATGCATTTCACAAAATAGCATACATGTAACTAGATCACTGATTTATCACCAACACTCAAATAGGAACCCACTGAATTTACCTTATCTTGAAATTTCATGTTCTTCGACTTCCAGAAATCTGTTGGAACAGAAGAATTTTAATGACTGGTATACCGTATTAACGTAAATATGCACCTCATAGTTCCCGGGGCACAAATCAACCTTATCTCTTCATCGTGACGTTGCACATGCACAGCGCGCGGTTAATGATTTCATGCAATTTCGAGGTCAACATGAAAATTAACCGCTAAAGAATCGGTTTGCTCATGTACTCACTTGTATGTCTACGCAAGCATGTGTGTGGTTGATCGCTGGTATCTATCAAATAGTGCAGATCAGCTCAGAGACCTTGTATAATATGTAATTATTGTATATTGAATCTGTAAAGGTATAATCCAAATTATCTACTTGCCACAAGTAGCACGATAATAGAAATACCTAAATGCCGGTGCTTGCTAATTTATTTGTAATGGTTATAATGAATATAGGTAAGTGATTCAAATATAATTATAGTTAAAGCAAATACTTTATCCAAACTAGCTTGCAGTGGTGATTCATCTTATGAAAGGTGATGTTCTATATTGTTCCAGTAACATTCTATTTTATTTTACGATTTTAGGTATAGTTCGATACTCAATTACCATGCTTAAATTTAGAACTTTTATATTACATCAAGAACTTTATCACTTAACTGCACTCTAGGCATAAAATCCTGAAAAGAGCAACATTAAATTCATTCATTCTGCCACATTTAGATGTATATAAAAGACATCTTACCTGACAGCTTTGTGATTACAGTAAGTTGTTTTTTAGTGCTGTTAAACCTCTGTTTTAACGGTGCGTAATAAACGTCGTTTTGTATTATTTTCGCCACACAAGATGTTACATGTTTTGCCTAGAGTCTTTATTATGTCTACTCTCATGGGCTTTTGCGAAAAGATTTTATTAGGTACTGTCTCCTTAATCGAGTTCTTTGTCGTCTCTCTGGACTCTATAGCAGTCGTTAAATTTATGTTGGCTTGAAGAAAACGTGACACGTTGGAGTTGTCAATGACTAAAAATGTTTTTATGGAACAGTTATCTATGAGTGCGGAAGGCAAGTCTTTCATTTGATGTTAATAACTGCTTATTACAATACCACAAGAAAGGTTAGTAGTTTGTTTTAGCACTCTTGGGTTTCCCTGAAGTACCATAATAGCAAATTTGGGTTAAATGGTTCAAGGTGAAATTATTGCAAAAAATAATATAAATTGCTTTCTATAAACGAAGTAATTGTATCTTTATAATTATCCTAAAAATAAATAAACATGTAATATAAACACGCGCTGCCAAATTAAAGAAAAATTTGAAAGGAAATGTTAACTGTAAACATTAATGATTAATCCATCTATTGTTATGTGAAAAAGTACTTACATCCGGCCCGTATTTTAGCATTTTTAATAAACCGGTTTTCTTCTTTGAGTTGTATATTACTATACATCTTACTATATATAAGATTTTTTCATCATACTTTTAATCGTGGGCGAATTAATAAGAGCCCTATTTGACTTGTAATTAAAATTTTATTGCTCTTTCAACTTCTTTCAACTTGTATTTTAACTTTCAACGCTTTAACATGTAGATTTTAAATTTTAAATTTACAACGTAATAATATAACTTCACTTTCATAGTATTTTAAATTTGACTAAACAATGTTACCTTTTCGAGTATAAAGGCTCTGCTCCGATAAGCCATTGAAAAGTGCCCCTAAAGCTATCGGGCTGAAATTGAAGCAAATGAGTACTACTGTTACACATACTATAAATACCAAAAATTAGCTCATTCGATGCCACCCCATTCGAGATATTAGCATAAGGGTGGAAAAATTCAATATTTTTTTTCTCAGGGATTACTTAAGCTACTTAAGCAAAAAAAAATATGTAAGTAAACGCTGATTATGGGCATTCTATAAAAAATCAAGAACTAATTCCCTCCACTCAGTTCAAAGTTATTATTATTTTCCCCTTTTTAGGGGTGGTTTTTTTGAGTTTGGTTCAAGGTGCCAACTTGGCTTTTTATTATATTAGACCGTATGCATTTAGGTTTATTATATATATTTTTAGGTTTTTTCTGTGTGGTAGAACATGTAAATAAAAAATAAAATCTCTGAATGATTTTAGTAGGAGCTATTTGTTATTGGTTATTTTAGGATTAAAATAATTATTCATCGATTAATTTCAGGATTATTTGTATAAATGTTTCAGCCCTATTAGTTATAAAAGCACCGAAGTATACAAAAGCATATTGTAACAATAAAATAATATTTAATTCCGTACATGCAGTTCAAAGCTATTATTATTTTCCCTTTCTAAGGGTGGTTTTTTTTGAGTTGGGTTTAGGGTTCCAATTTAACTTTTTATTATACATGAGTGTATTTTATATTTGGGTTTATTATATATTTCGTCAAGTTTTTTCAATGAAGTAATACAAATAAAAAATAAAACGTCTTTGATCTTAGCAGCAGCATTGGGTTATCGATTATTTTAAGGATAAAATTCAAATTATTCATTGATCGGATTCAGGATTATTTATATGTACATTTCAGCCCTAATATCTATAAAAGGATCGACATATAAAAAAGAATATTGTAACTATAAAATAATATTTAATTCCGCACACGCTGTTCGAAGTTATTTTCTCCTTTTGGGGGATGTTTTTTCAAGTTGGATTTAAAATTTTCGACTTGATTTTTTGTTACCTATAAATCTATGCGTTTTGGTACAATATATATGTTTCTATATGATATTACATATGACATAAATCAATCAAATCTCTGTTAGATGTTTATTGTTCTAGTAACAATATAATTCTGTCCACATTTGTTATTGCAACAAGCTATGTATTTATAGTTGTTATAATTTTTTTAATGTTGAACAGAACCGCTATTCGTATTTTACTTTTGTTCTTACTGCCAAATAGATATATACATTTATTATACATATTTCTTTCTCTGAGACGTGCATAATTTGGTTTAATATGACAATTATTTGATTGTGAGAGTTTGTTGTTGTTTAATGTAATTTCTTTATGTAGAATAAACAGCAGTGCTGTAGAAAGTAAGTTAAAATATGTTCTCACATAAGTATATTAATCGCGGTGGTTTGCTAATAAAAATATCTGGAAGAATAAAACTTAAACAAATAAATAAACGATGAAGATGATGAAATACTTATTTGGAGCTATTCATTCTTCCCAGAAGAATCAGTGAAAGTTGCAAATCAAGAGCATACTTCTCAGTTCATATGAAATCACTTGTAAAGAATTTATTAGGAAAAAAGTAAATAGTGAACCCAAATGCAGGCATTACTATACAGTAAAAAGTCAAGTTGGAATCTTAAATTCAAAAAACCACCCTCCAAAGGGAACTTTGAACTTCGTGTACGGAGCTAAATATTATTTTATATTGATTATGAATACATATATCTTAATAATAAATGTAACAACAGATAATATATTATGTAATAATATATTACTTATTAGCATTTATTCTTACAGAATTATTTTTTATAGCTCAGTGCTTTCATAACTACTAGGGCTGAAATGTGCAACATATAATAACCGCTCGATGATTTTCCTTTTTTATTTGCATGTTCTACCACACAGAAATAGAACTTAAAAAAAAATATAATGAACCCAAATACATACATTACTATATAACAAAAAATCGGATTGACACATTAAACTCAACTAAAAAAAAACCGCCCTTCAAAAAGGAAAAATAACAATAACTTTCAACTACGTGTACGGAAATAAATATTATTTTGTTGTTATAATTTTCTTTTTTATATTTCGATACTTTTATAACTACTAGGGCCGAAACATACATACAGATAATCCTGAAATTGATGGATGAACATTTGTTTTAACCCTAAAATAAACAATAACAAATTGTCCTTACTAAGATCATTCAAAGAGATTTTATTGTTTATTTACATGTTCTATCACACAGAAAAAACTGAAAAAAAACATATAATAAACCTAAATGCATACGGTCTAATATAACAAAAAGCCAAGTTGGCACCTTGAACCAAACTCAAAAAAACCACCCCTAAAAAGGGGAAAATAATAATAACTTTGAACTGAGTGAAGGGAATTAGTTCTTTTTATAGAATGCCCATAGTCAGTGTTTACTTACATAATTTTTTTGAACGTGATAGCTTAAGTAATTTCTGAAAAAAAAATTATTGAATATATGTGACAGTAGTACTCATTTGCTTTTAATTTCAGCCCGATAGCTTTAGGGGCACTTTTTAATGGCTTATCGGAGCAGAGCCTTTGAATAATAATAAATTTCAATATAGAGTCATGACATAACTAATCTTGTTTTAAATATTTCACTTATGTAATTTTATTCCACTGAAATTCGCCGAAACATGTAACATGTATGGAAATTAGAAACTGATAACGTAAGGAAGAGCAATAAAGTTTTGAATACAAGTGAAATAGGCCTCTTATTAATTCATCCACGCGTAAAAGTAAGATATATGGTATAGGCCAAGAAGAAAAATAGCAATATAAGATTTTTTCATATAGTCTTCATAATAAATCATACTTTTGTTATGCTTTTACATTTTTTCCACTATTAAAAATGTTACACTTTTACAATGACAGAGGAAAATAATATATCTATTCTTGTTATGCATAAAGTTTTAACTTTTATATATTTTTAACCTTTTTATATCAATCTCGCTCCCGTTTTTGTTGTTAACAGCGGCACCTCCACCAATTATGTTGTTACTCAAATTCTAGATAAATATTACAGTAGGACAACATAAAAATACAGACAGTAATCTCAAGGTATTATTAGAGGACAACTTCTCGCATCTGAGTGTCTTTCCTTAATGTAAACAAACTAGAGACATATAGGTCCAAGGGTAAAAGTTAGTTGGTAAAAAACCACAGTTCGTAGAATATCTCGAATAATAGTATTTGTAAAATGCTTCGTATTATTATTAATAAAGATTTTATATATTGAGTTTAACAGTATATATAATAGGATTCTGAACCTCAACTTGAGATAAAGGTACCTAAATAACGTAGACATGATATGGTTGACGGAGCACTTATGTTCGGTAAGTAGGTTCATATTGCTTGCTCTTTTACGTGGTACAAATTTATAAACATGGTATTCTAAATATTCTCTCATTAAGTGCCATTTGTTTATTTAATTATTTTTGCACGCACTGTTGTCAAGAGGTATGAACACATTGTTTTAGCGCGCAGATCCAAAATGTTTGAAAATGTTATAGTTTAAAATTAGAAAGTGTCACAACTTTACAGTAAACGTTAACGCTAAATTAAACGTCAGTGCGCAAGCGCATAACTTAACGCACACTAAGCTAGATAGCTAGATATATGACGCAGAGAAAACATAACCTAATTGTATTAGATTGGTTTGCAATGGAATATTGTGATTGCGAGAAGATGTCAAAGGCAGGCGCATATAAAGCTTGAGTTTATAGAGGGGGTAGTGGAAATTTATTTTAACTAATACAAAAAAAGGTTGGTTGTGTTTTTAGATATAATTTTAAATTAAAATTATTATGTCATCATCCTGGGAGCGGTAATTACACAAAAAAAAAGGAAAAAGAAGGATGACTGTCTTCTTTAGATGTAAGATTTTAATTCTATGTTTCGCTGGCTCATGGTCAAGGGGATCGGAAGGGAGGGGGGTCGCAGGGAGGAGGAGGGGTAATTACCTCCATTACCCTCCCCTTGTATACGGGCGTGGCCAAAGGTAAAAGGAACCAAAACAGAAAGCAGCTAAAAAGAAGGTATACTATTTTATTTAGTATTTACATATACATATTTAACTATTATAAACTTCAGTGCATGAGTTAGATTCAAAGCTGGATTAGGTTAGGCTTCATAACTAATGATGTAAAAGAAAAAATCATTCCAGAACATTCTTGCGTAATGAACTAATTACTCATTACTTGCGTAATGTTTACATCTGCAGATCTACCTTAAAACATACAAAGCAAAGGACAGATTTTCACAATTTGATGTGTGCTCATCTTATTACTTATAACTGTAGAACATAAGAAAAAACTGTTCATACATTAAAAATATGGAAGACAAGTTGATACAATGAACAAGTAAATAGAACTGATAAGGTTATTGAATTGAATAGCAAAAAAAAATCTTGTGATAAAAATGCTTTAAAATAGTTAAAATGGAATTAATAATCTTCAATCTACAAATTTGAGGAGTAAATATCTAATTGTAAATATAGAGGAGTGATAGAATCCCCTAATCCCTTTAAAATTTTGTACCCAGTATTGGGCAAGATAGGAAAAGCGATTAATTTTCTACAGGGACTAGATATCCTCGCGTTTATTCGCATCATGAGTGGGGAGTAGTGTTGCATAGCGGTTTTCACAGAGCCGACAAAACACGAATATGTCTCATCGCTGTAGAAATTTAATCGTTTTCCCTAACTTGCACAACACTGACTGAAACTAGATATTTTTACAATATTTTCACACAAATAAATTTTTATTATGATCGATGCCGTTCACGCTTGGCCTCTATTTTGATTTTTTCCAAACTTCAGTATCATTTTTGCGTTACGTATTCGAAGAGCTTGATTTCTTTCCTTTATGGCGATATGTAGGTTGTCTAATTTTAATTTATAAATTATAAATAATTTATACATTATAAATTGAGTTCACCAAACGTATCTTTTCTATAACTGGTATTTTATTTGATATTAGACAATATGCCTGTGCACACGGTATATTATTTAATTTTTACATTTCAAATTCAACATAACATAAGTTTGCCCATCGTACCGCTGTCTTTAAGATTTTTTAAAACGTTTTGCAGTTTAATTTTCCTTTACTATGCGATCACTTCGGCAAATAGATGAAATAAAAATGTCACACATAACATTTAAGAAAGAAACAATGATGTCATTATTCTCATATGTATACTCAGATAGTATCTACATAAAAAAAATGTGGAATTGAAAATGGAAGCGGACATGTTTTCGCAAAAAAAAAAAATAGTATCTGTCCGCTCCGTTACTTACGATCTATTCACACATGTTTGTTGGTATTTTATTTAATATACAGGGTGTCGGACAACGAATGTCAGCGATCTATATATGGGAAACTGTTCAGGAGAAAAATCTGAAAATTTTAGTGCATGCTAATCGCGTAAAATATGCACAAGTCTCGAACACCTTCGGTTACGTAGGGTGTTGACATTAACTTTCTTATTTTAAATGCAACACCCGGTATATTTTATATATTTGAATTGAACTTAAAATTCTACTCAACATTTATGTTATGAACATACCGAAATTTCGAAAACATTAACATCTCATAATCATAAAAATTGTTGTACCTTGTGCATGAAAGTTGTTAAAATATTTGCTCCCAAAAAAAGAAAGTCAAAAATTTCAAATGGAATACCATATCTCTTCAGCTTTATTAATATCTTTAAAAAAATGAGGCAAGTTAGCAAGTGCAGTAGAACTGTAAATATTGCGTAAACGAAAATGCCAACGCGTCTTAAGTATACAAATGAAGACTATTTAAATTTATTTATTATCTATGGGGAATGTAACAAAGTAATATTAAGAACATGTTACACTTTCGCTCTGCAGTACCCAGAGAAACAGAAACCGTCCGTAACTGCTTTAAAAAGTATAGTACAAAATTTTAAAAACAATGGCTCAGTCAGGGCTGCAATTTACATTAACAAAAACAGAATATACATACACATTACGAGACTAAAATGTGATATAGTAGAGGAAATAAGTTAGCAATGTTGAAGCAGTAAATAATTTAATAAATATTTGAAATTCCATCCTTGAACCTCCAAACATTTTTCACATCTTTTGATGAATACTCCGTGATAAGTGGTTTTTTTAATTGCTTGTGAAGATAAGCTTTAAAAAGCAAAAAGTTTTAACAATTTTCATACACACCCTATATAAGATACTAAGATCGTTTTTAAGGGGTTGCAAATGTTACTTTTTTGCAAAGGTGTAGGGATACCCACATAAATTTTGACTAAAACTTCCAAGATCATTCAAAAATATAAAAGTACTCAGGGTGTTGCATTTAAAATAAAAAAGTTCGTATCAGCACTCTGTATAATCAAAATTGCTAGAAACTTATTATATTATATATGACTTTATATTAATATAGACATCTTTTTTTTCGATTAGGCCAAATTCATATTAGTATACACTCAAATTTTCAGACTTTTCTCATGAATAGTTTTGCATAATATGTAGATCGCTGACATTCGTTGTGCGACAGTTTGTAATATGATATATATTTTAATTTCTTTATATAAGTCAAAATATTTATGTTGTCGCTTTGAAAAATAAACCGGTCGTCAAAATACCAAATAGATTCTCACTAAAAAAAGAAATGTGACATCACTCTTACATTAATTAATTAATTTGTAGGAAAAAAGAAGAAAACAAGTTCTTGATCCTCACAAAATTCTTTAATGTATCGCACGGCCGGTTTCGTTCTAGCCGAGCATCCTCAGGTTAGAATTGCTGCAAAATACTCGGCTAGAGCGAAACCGGTCGTGCGATACATTAAAAAAATTGTGAGGATCAAGACCGTGTTCTTCTTTTTTCCTTTAAATACAACTCACACAGAGTCAAATTATGGATTTTAAAATTAATTTGTATTCAGGTATTCATTAAAATACAGCAACAAAAATTGAAATTGACCAGCTCTTCCAAAAAGTTGGGTAATTATTTTGTTGCTTCCGTTTTGTTCACAATGTATACAAAAACGTAGTGTACTTAAAACTCATTTTTGTCAACTAACTTACTATCTACTAAACTAACAATAAAATACGTTAACTTTAACGTTGACTTATGCTTCAACTTTCTATTATCTTGATTGCTTCTTTATAAACGTTCTAATGCTAGAACAAAAGAATCGGTTCCCATGTTTTACGTACGGAAGTTGGGGCAGCAAAAAATCAGCAAATCGATTCATAATACATGCGACAAATACAATACTCGAGAATGTTTGTTACTTCACATTTCACGTAGGTATTCAACATTTTTGCTTTGATCGTATGTACGCTGAATCGTGCATTCTCGTGTCAATCACGCGGGACAAATGAGACGGCTACACGAAATAAATTAAAATAGAAAGTCGTTATCGAATGTTAATTACGAGTACCGAGGTACTCGGGTACAGGAGCCAAGGTCCGTGGCGAGCGGTCGTCAAGTGTTTCTACCTACTACGCACACAGATACACGCGCGTTTGTGTGTGACGTACACTTACACGAATCATTTTATTGAAGTTTCAATCGCCATTCATTTATAACACAGCCGTACCATACGCTGTACGTATTGTCAATATAAACATCGAACAGACTAAAATAGAGATGTGGGATTGTTTGCGTCTACCTCTCGCTACCCATTACTATTAATATTCAAGTTTAATCGTGATTTCTTGGCGAGACACAATGGGTACAATATGTTTTTTTCTTTTTGGCTGAACGGAAGTACTAAAAAAAAACACTTTAACAAGCATACTGCTGCTAATAATGAATTTTAACAAGTTTCTTTTGTGCTTCACCACTTGTGTTCTCATAAGAAATTTTAAATGAGATATGAAAATAATAACTTCGAACGATACTCTATTATAGTTACAACAAAACGTCAAATCAAATCACCCGAAGTACGTTGTAGTTTACGTTACAACGAAGTTCTCCCAGATTATTAACTTTGATGAAATTAGGTTAATTAGTACACGGAGACCTTTATTTACCCCAGCTTATCAAATTAGAATCGAAATTGAATTTCACATGTTCCACGCAAGGAGTACGTTACAATTTTCTTGATTGTTCCGGGCGGTATTCGGCGAAAGAGCATTGCCACATATTTTCAGGCGGTGTTTCAATGTTCCTCTTACAGTTAATACCTGAAAAGCAAAATTATATACCTGTTTGCTGCATAACGGCAATATTATGCATGCTTTAAGACAATAAACGTATATTTGTGGGAAGTATCCTCAATAATAATGGCCTGCCCTCTCTCTTTCTACACAAATAAGACTTAATTGTGAGTGCAGTTGGTAGATGTAAAAATTCCAGCGCTCCTAAGTATATGATTAACAGAATAGATTGCAATTCGGATTCTCAAGACAGCATACTTTATAATTCGCGTAATTTGGTCTTATTTTAATGTTATCTTGCGGGGATAAAAGTCTACAGCTGGCAAATTGATATTTCTGGAAAAAATTGAGGTGGTATGCATAGAAGTAAATGCTCATTTTCTCAAAAAAGGGGTGGGAGAAGGCGGGACATAACGGGTCCGTTAAAAAGATTATTGCTTACCATATGAAAAAAAAATATGTAAATGTGTAAGAAAACTGCAAATGTATTTAGCTATAAGGTGTATTATTGTGTAATCGGTTAGAACACAAAGAACAATTAAGGATAAATGACAAGAAAGCTATGATAATTCAAACGAAAATCATCCATGTGCGCGTTATGCCCTGTAATGTGGTAAAATGACTCTACTGTGGAAAATTGGCACAGTATATTTTAAAAGCTATAAATAACACAAAACCCACAAATGTGAGCAGATATACAGGGTGTATCAAATAAAAAAGTAAATTTTGCTTGGGTGTTAACTACACGACATATAAAGCACAAACCCGCCGAAACCGGATTTCATCATTAAAAAATAAAAAAAAAAAAATAAAATTTAGAGCCAAAAATTTTTTAGTCCGGGCCTGATGCAAGGAAACGTCATGTTAAGAACCCGCTAAACGTGGTATTATGTAGATACAGAAGGTTTGCAAACACGCCTTTTTACTATGATGTCGCGCGAAAATGAATCTATACATTCCCGCACTTTTGCCGATGCATCAAGCTTCGATTTTCTTTATATGAAATCATGATGGCCCTGAAAAGGATCGTTTTTTCGAGACGGGAAGAATTTAAATAAAATGTTCGAAGTGGCTTGCACTCCAAGCGGCGATCCACACAAAACTAACAGCCGTAATGGTTGAATAATAGTGGTATGTGGGGGTATACTCGGGACAGCATTTAGGTTGGGCACAGGTGCGGCTCTAGCCCACGGCATTTATAAAATATTTTTTTTTCTCGTTAATGCTTACAGATAGACCCCCTGTGCATTAAGACTTTTTGATCGTGTATGATTACAGCTGCTACATATTCTGCTGCTGTATATCATATAATGACCATATTCTTGAAGAACGTCATCAATATTGTAGCTGAGCTTATAGACAACTCCTTTAATAATTGCCTGCTTAATGGTGTCTTTCCAGAAGAATTTTAGGAAGTACAGATTATGCCCATTTACAAAAAGGGGAATATTAGTGAATTAGAAAATTACAGATCTATTGCCATTCCGCCAGCAATATCTATGATCTTAGAAATGGTTATTAAGCAATGCTTGATTACTTTTCTTGAAAACAACATTTCACTTAACACGTATATAGAAACGGTAGGTCATATCAACGATTTAACACAAAGAGTAGTTGAACCTTTTGATGACGGAGAAGAGCTGCAGCTATCTTGTTGCGACCTATCCAGAACTTTTGAATGCTTCAACCACAATATATTACTAAGGAATATAGAAGTATAACGAGTACGTGGAAATAGAGATTAAAGTGTTGGTGGAATGAACAAGTATTGGATAGGGTTGTGTTGAATTGCGGGGTACCACAAGACTCCATACTGGGACCGATTTCCCCCATAAATGACTTACCTGTGAACGTGAGTGCTGAAGATATAGTTAGATATGCAGTTATTCATTGTGTAAGATCGCGGGATGAACCAGGTTGGAGGAGACGCTGGAATGGTTTCCTAATAATAATCACCCAAAACTGAATGTAGGGAAAACACAACACCTACAATTTAGAACACGCATGCAGGCGGAAAGCCAGTAAGATTTCTAGGAGTTCATTGAGCTGGAGATCTCTCACGGAAGTGTTATACTGATCGCTTTTTTACTTGTTATCGAGCGCGATCTACCTCTAGCATCTAACATTCGGAGCTAGAGGCAATTGGGGGGCGAGACTTTGGCTAGAACATTTTATTTGCTTTTACTGGTCTCGATTATTACGGAATAAAATACTGTAATAAGCTACTGAACACAAAATCTCAGTATATTTCAGTTTAGACAACGGCTCTCTAATTCCTTTAAACAAAATATTTGTTTATAGAGAGGAGTTTTGAACTTTTGTTTTGCTTAATAATTTGCAGATATTTGTACTGTTTATTTATTATTCAACTTTCCGTTTTACAGCACTCGTTGGTTACTAATATCGTTTATCACTTATTCTAAATTCCTTTTGATATGGTGAACTTGGTATTATTGCTACCTTACCTTGTCGTTTCGAAACTCGCCTTTTAATAGGTGCTTTAGGAAATAGATACGCTTGGGTTGATGAAAATTTCTCTAAAAAATGCAGGTGGGCCAGGAGTTGACTAAAATGGTTTAGGTGAAGATGTAGATGGACCTGATAGTAGTGTCCATGAACAAGGTGCGTTCGGTGTAAATAGCGCTCTAGGATTCGCAACAGATGGGAAATCTGTATTTGAAGGTAGTTCTGCAACAGAGCTTTTTATTTGTAGTTGAGCTTTGCTTTTCTTTGGTAGGCATGTCCGTAACACCAGCTGGAAGAAAATCGACATCTTGAAATACACTATGGTCAAGTGGCATTATGCAGGTTTTGCGAAATCCAGTGACTGCAACTGACATTGTGGCCGCTCACAGAGAGGCATTCCCGAAGAGCTCGCGTAGTGGCTAACTGTCCTACCAGGATAAGTTCTTAATCATTTATTACCCTCCTAACCATAATAAATGTTTAATGGTTTCATAAACGCCACGTCCAATGGTTACAATGCTTTTACGGATAAAAGGTTCTTTATGCAAATGTTCTAGGCTAACAGTACCGGCTGGGAAGGAAGGGTGCATCATTGCCAATCTTGCGAGTCAAGCAGCAATATGCTGTACTGGTTGTTAGTTAGGTGATCATTCGGACTACACTACACAGCGGCCCGGTGTGTTTTGATACCCCTAAGCCAAGAGCCTTCAAGGCCCGTAGTGCTAAATTATTCTCACGTATATACAAATGCTGTGAGCACAAACAACTACAGATTGATAGACAGGGTTTAACAAAGACTTTAATCGAGATCCGAATACGGCTCACCTAATAGATAACTCTGTGTTAGGCCTTGTCACAGTTGGTACAACGAGTATTTACTTACGTAATCAAGGCTTTACTACTAGAGATTCGTTAACATCCTCTTAATAATAAGTCCGTGTAATTGGGCATAAATTTTTCATTATTACTAGATTCAGGGAAATCATATCAATTTCCATTCTTTGAGCTTGGAAGTTTTTTGCATCACGTTATATTGTTTAATGTTACCATTGATGAAATCAATACCGCTCTTCTTAAAATTTTTACACATTGTTCTACAGTTGCTGTAGACCCTACAGGTCATTGATTTAGATTAGATACTATAAGAGGGTATCATCATATTAGCCAGCACTAGACAAAGAAGGGTACCACTACTAATAAATAGAGTACGAAGAATAAACCTAAACATCTTAAAGATAGAAAGTTTTAACATATGCTCAGGAGAAGTACTATCAAGTTCCTTTAATCTTCTTTACATCAAAGATATATCAAGTAGTTTCACAATGTTTTTATGTTTCCTTCTTTAAGAAGCTTAGAAGAAATTTCATCACTTCAGCTATTGGAATTACATGACAAATATTTTGAACATGCTCTGACAAGTAAACAGCTTCATTTAGTTCTCCTAATCGCCGCCACGCACACCACAAATTCCTATTTGAAAATGTTTATCATCCATTTATATCTTAATAATAACGCATCAATTCAGATGAAACTTAGAGCCTCTTAGAAGCTATACGTCAAACCACACCACCGTATTCACGTATCGCATCTGTCTGAATGTGAGATGTACAGAAGTTGCCGTTGTGCTGGCGATGAGTTTTTCAAAGGTCTCGGTTACGCAACAACACGCTTGCATCGTGCACGAGGCGAGTGTGAGTGTAATTAATGTTATGTAATATCAGTACGCATGCACCGAATACATTAATGACTCGTGGAATTTATAATTGTGAGTCTATTAAAGGGTAAAACACATGAATTTTTCTTTTGGAGACGCAAGAGCTGCGAGATTGAGCAATTGTGTTCTCTTTCGTCTTGTAATTAAGTATGTCCGAACAATAGAGCAGTTTATTTGATTTGTCGTGTTGATTGCACAATAAACATGCGTTCACGTATGAAGATGTATTAGAAATTAAAGAGTGGCAATCGAGGGCAGATAGGCAATCAACAACTATATTTTATTGCCCAATGTCTATTATTATTTTTATTCAAACTATCATTTAATATTACCAAAACAGTCTACTAAGTTTTAGATTGATGTATTCTTTAGTGACCTTCATAATGCCCTAAAATGCCTCCAATATTTAGTCTTGTGTGCATGATTTATTTATATATTTTAATGTTATTTTTTATGAGTGAATGTTTTCCGTCTAGTGATTCATATCGAAGAATTTTTCTCCTTTAGGCAAGTAATCACACACCTACCAACAATTGTAAAGAAACCAAAGTCATCAAGTCAACCAACTCTGGCATTGTGCATGCCCCATATTATAAAAATTAATAAATAAGTGAAGATGGTAATTTTCAGAATTTCTTCTGATTGTATCTACAGCTAATTCGTTCTTCTCTCACATTTTTGAACAGCACTAATTGACATATTTCCATCGTCTTTGTAAATTTTAGCTCCTTCTTATATTAGCGGCCGATGCGATTTCGCAATATATTATTTACTTTTTGTTTTCTTATTGTTCTAAATTAATTCTTTTAGTTAAATAATTATAGTTTTAACTATTTTTCATAATACAATCTTTTAAATTAGTCCCACACTGTGAAAAAAATTATGGAAGAGTATGTTTACTGGAAGCGTTACATAATCTATACTTTTAATTTATAAATAAAGTTAAAAGTTTGTAGCTTGGATGGAAGTTTAAATTACAATGTGAGTGTCCAGAAGTAACCCCCGTTTTATCGTAATCCGCGCACGCGCCTTACCATATCCTGTCATACTGCCACGAAATTATTATTATTAATATTTTAAGTAGTTTTTAAGTTAGGTTAAGATGAATAACCTGACTGATTCACACTTCTGACATGTTCGCGTGAATTTCTGTTGGCCGGTGTTTAGTAATTAGTTTAGCTGCATAAACAGGTATGCAGCTTTCGACCAGAGTATTGATAACTTCGGCAAAAGATAGCAGGTTTTGTTGAAACTCTTGTGGAAGATCTTTAAAAAAATATTGTCCATAGCAAGAATTTACCTGTAAGATAAAATATAAGATTATGTCCTAAGTGCAATCGGATGATTTTCAACAGAGAGGCCAGACAAAGCAATAACGTAGTTTTTTGTCAACTGCTTTTGGAATACAAAATATTTCTTTAGAAAACCTAAAAAATTGTAACCTCCATGAAGCGAAAGATATTTTTGTAGATGTTAAAAGCTAATCTAATATGAGTTACATGACTAGATGTAATTAATTTTTTTGTAAAACTAGAAAATAATATTTTATTTGCTATTATCTTTACTCTCCAAAACTTTAATATTAGTGAAACCAAAACTGTTTTGAATTGTTCGCAAGAAACGTCTCTAGGACTTCTTGTGCTTTGACTAAACCGGCTCTCATTTATATCAATCTATATAGGCCCCAATCTTATAATTTTAAATATTCAACGCACTTGTCAATGCTACCACGAATAATAATTTTTTTCTAATAATAACGTCCATATATTTGCTCTCAATGTTCTTTGTTTCATCACATCTTGTAGGACTCCTTGCAGTAGAAGTTGAAGCTCTCGATTCTTTGTCATATCTAGATAATTGCGCTATTTCAATTCTTTTTTTAACAGAAACATTAATGTATCCATCAGCGACAGCCGACGATTTCCAGCCTCCGTGTTTTTTTTTTATATTAAATACATTAATTATAATTAAATCACCTCCCTGGTTTGTAACGTGGGAAGCAGACGAACGACGAAAACAGTACGCAATATATCTCGTTCGATTTGGAAAATTAAGGAACTTCGCTATGTTTTTAGAAGTTTCGCCGATCTTATTTATTCCAATAGGAGACGTCGTGCATCTACCATTTCGATATATTCGGAAGAACCTATTGTGCGAAGTGTGTTTTGGTGGTAATTGAATAAAATTTTTATAAGGGCAATCCACAGTCGAGCGCGTATACAATTTGGGTTTGTGGGGAGGAGAGGGGGTAATGGAGATGATATTTTTATTTAAACAAAAAAAAAACCATTACAACTTTCCTAACTCCCCCCTACCTTTGTGTATGCGCGTGTCCACAGGGCAACAGTTACATAAAAAAAAAACTCGAGTTACTTTAGTTTTTGTGTTAGGTACAGTAACTATTATCTTGTCTGCTTGGAATTATAAATCAGTTACAGATATATTTGTAAGTCGTACCCCGTCTAAGCGCCCCACAATATCCTATAATTAGTATAACCAACGAGGATGTATATATACGTAGAGAGAGCCCACGAGATTGGGAAACATGATTTTACGATTTCCCGGCAAGAATTACCCGTAAAATGCTGCGATCTAGCGGCTGCATGAAAAATTAGGTAGTAAATTACGATTTCGTATGATATGATATCTAGTATTGAGAAAATACCTTACGAACACAAAGATCCGGGTATACTTTGGACGCTTACATGAGATACTTATCTAAAATAGGAAATTGAATGAGTAGGAGAATTATTTCTTTGATTGTTTATGAATCGAATCACAAAATATGAACAAGGATTATCAATTACCAAGATATTTTTGTGTTAAATGATAAAAATCTAAACGGCAAACTTGGTTTTCAGAATAATATTTTTATTCGATTCGTTCGTCCTCTTTAGTAGTAGACGATTCGAAATATGTAATGTATCTGTCTAGAAAATATTCTTTATACATGTATATAGTTTTGCAAACTATTTGTTCTGCTGAATAGTTTGGTAAATAAGACATTAAATAAAAGAGGTGGTACCATATTCTCGTTCATACAATCCGGGATGATTTTACATTCCTGGAAGAGGCGTCTTATACAGGGGTGGCTTCTAAAAAAATGCAACAGAACGGGCGCTTTACCGTTTTTGTTTATACAAGCCGTAGGCTCTATATTATATGGATTTACACTTTATGAAGAAATTGGAAAACTATATATTTTTAATCTAGGTGTATTATATCTAGATTTTCCACAATTTATATACGCACATTTACTACCCGCCATTGCAATAAATGAATACTTAATTAAGATTAATTATAGAGGGTTCCTTTCGATCTTTTATATATGTAATAATGTATTAATTCAGGGAAAAAGGAACTTTACTATAATCAAACCATCGCTTTATGTAATTTTTTTTGATATTGTAAAAAGAAACATTTTTTGTTAAATCTAACTTCGTCTATCTATATGCATAAAGAATTCTGTTAGAACAAAATGTTTTTGGCTTATTTTTATATCAAAACCTGTGGATGATTCATCAACGGTAGACGATGCATTTTACTTTTTATTTACAAACAACAGCTTTGTTTAGATATTTATGAGAATAAAATCTTCTATTTTAGCTTCTATTTTTTTCCCTGTGTTATAAATATGAAAGTCAATGATATAGTGAAATTAAGACAAAAACAATCGACAATTGATGAATTAATTAACATCTCGTTTATTATATGTAGGTGCCTTATTTTGTTTTTATTTTTTCATATTTTTTATTATGAATTACTTTTTAGTTTAAATATATTTATATTTAATATATTATTTGTTATTTTATTAAGCTTGGTGAATTAATCCATTTACTACTGTTAAAAACTTTAAGTTGATCTAAAATTTAAAAAAAAACATATGTGTATTTATGGATGTTTATTTGGAATATTTAAAAATGCAAAAAAAATATATTTTATTTTTGTCAGAACCTTGCGAACGTTCATTGTGTTGAAGCCGGCTTGGAATGGATATATTTTCCATTCTGATTTCCTTTCGCTTAAAATGTTGAAACTCATTTTATTACGTAAAAAATATTCAACGATAAAAATCATAATAAATAATTTATTCAGAAGCATCTAGCTTAACGGGGAACAACCTAGCGACACTAGCGCTTAATCTTCTTGATGAGAGCGCTCCGCTACTATCGTCAAAAATTTATTGTCAATTGTTAACATTCCGTGGACTCTCTGTATTTGTACTCTCTTCCGCTGCAGTACAGTAAGTTTTAAATACTTTGATATATCTATATTTTTGTATATCGAGAAGCATGTACAACCGCCGACATTAATATTTAGCACCATCAAAGCGTCGAGTCAATTCGAGTGCTAAATATTAATGTCGGCGATTGTACAAAGCATTGAGTAGCTGGATCACATTGTGGAGGCTCTTTTAGTTTCACTAATTAACTCGAAGTATGCTAATAATGTATTTTCTATTATATTAAAAACACTATTTTTCGTACACCATAAGTAGAAATTTTCGGTATTTTAATTTAGATTTCTTAGACAATAGTTAGTTGTTCTACAGCGGTGTAATAAAGGTAAGAAATATTGAAATGCTTCAGGTATTAATAACTAACATTTAATTTTTTCACTGCAGGAGGTTGTGGTGAATTTACAACTCATCTTAGGTAAAAATATATCACTTGTGATGTAATTACAAAACGTTACATACCAAGAGTTGGTGTTTGGGTCCAAACACTGACACATATTCTCTTAATCCATTGTCATACATTTCACGTCATAGATTATATAACAAATGATTACTTTTATATAAAACGGGATGTAAATTCACCACAGTGCATACTATGTTGTACATTCATACACGCGTATCCCTGCTTTAGATAAAGCATATTATTTAGGTATGTCAGAAACATGAAAAATGTGACATAAAAATGTATACCAAATTATTATAATCTAGGCCAATTGTGCGCTAACAATGAATTACACCTTTTCTACATTTCTTTGTCCCACATAATAGTAGTTAGAGTCGCTTGTCCGCGGTATTTTGCTTTCAATACACGCTTTCATATCCATCCTAAGACCATTGCAAGAACGAATCAGTGTAATCGACGGACATACAATTCAGGCCCAGTGTATATAGAATCATCTGTTCGTGATTCTGCTGCATGGAAAAGACGACCCGCGCGAATGATGGAACGAGACCAGTCTGGCCACATTCCCCATTCAAATTTCACGTCCTTAGTCAATGAACTTCTTGCTCGAGATACAATTTTTCTTTTGGATCGTCTCCGACTCGGTCGGACAGGCAATAAGTAGAAGTACTTGAAGCGCGCGACCAAGTACAGTCGCTTTCACAGTTATATTACACTTTTTTTTCCCCATAACTCTCTAATAGCTTTTGCAAATGTCGTTAATATTTTATACATACATATGTGTTTATGTAGAAAAAAAAGCACGGAAACAGGACAATGAGGCTATAGCTACCAACTGGGAGAGGCCTATAATTTGGCTATTACAGTGTTTACATCTTAGAAACTGTTTCGTTACTATGATGTTTTATAGTTGTTTGTTTTACTAAGTGCTCACCGGACAACTTTCGGATTATTTGCATAATCAATGGTTCTATTAATGCGATAAACGATCCTCAGGCTAAACCTCGTCAACGTGTACGCGGCTGCTTTGCTAGATGACTACTATTCTTTGCTGGTAAAATTTGCGTGATTTACAGCTTTAAATGGAAATTTACAAATTGTGATAATGGTTTTAACATCTTTAATAGGTTATATGAAGATGTCTTTGAAATTAACGTCGCTTTAATACGTATATTGGTGTTTAGCCAACGTAAGCGGATATTCTTAATAAAAATAAACAAATCTTTTGGCCTTTGTGGTTATCTTAATCTATATAATTTCTTTCAACTGATGAAGTACAAATCAATAGTGATTTATAACTCTGTTTATATTTGGCTGCTAGTGCACATAACTTGAAGAAATATCGCAAAAAATATAATACATTCGTACTAATAGCGTTGATTTGATTCTTCTGTTCATATACACTTGTAATTTGCTTGCTTTCTCAATTTACATAATTTCGCATTGCTACACATAGCATCGCACCATGACTGGTTCTTCTTCTGCAAATTTCTCCTAGACTCCTCACCACAAACTGCACTAAACTGGACGACGTTTCGATAGCAAAGATATCATCATCAGCAGAAACACTGAACTGAATAACTACACTAAAACTAGTGTAGCTGTTTCTGCTGATGTTGATAGCTTTGCTATCGAAACGTACGTCCAGTTTAATGCAGTTTGTGGTGAGGGGTCTAAGAGAAGTTTGCAGCATTACCAGTACCACAGTTTGGAGTATTTTTGTCACAGTTTTTTTTTTGTCTTCTTCAACGTTTATTCTATTATGTATCCAATGCAGACATTTCCTTTAACAGAGTAACCATATTTTTTTTACATTTCCCTCCCTTTTTCCCCCCCATTTTTGCAGTTTTAAATATAGGTATGTGCAATGATATAACCATTAAACGGTTAATCTAATGTAGCACGTCTGATCAAATAAGCAGTTACTTTGTATTAAAGTCTCGATATATAAAACAAGATTGGGGTTAAAAAAATATGTGGTTAACGCAACAATAAATAATTGTTTTGCTTAAAGGATATTCAGTAATGTTGTTACGATTTACAGCCCAAGGTAACAGATGCAGAATAGAAATAAGAATGCTGAATACATATATATAATTATTAATGTGAAGCAAAATAGCCTATTAACTAACTATATAAGTATTAATATTAAAATAATATCGTAAGATACATATTTACAAAAATACACAAGACAACTCTAATTACCTACATCACCGACTAGAATTATATAATTACATTATGCTGCTAAAAAAATGATTCAAGATGCTGTTGTCGATTTCTATAGATATTGCAACTACCTAGTATTTAAATGAGTTGTCATATTGGAAAGCAACGCTTCCTCATAGGTAACTGTAATTCTTGGAAAGTTGAAGCTTTTCGTATGTTGCTTCCGCACAGGTAACTATACATTTGAATAAATCTTCAAATTAAACTTTTTGAAATACTTTACAACAGGTATATATTTCCGTTGCGACGATTAAGTAAAGCAATTAATGTCTTTGAATTGAATTCCAGGACCAATAACACATAATGAATCAGTAGTAAAAGAAACAGTTCAGTATGTAACTGACATTTAGTTAAATCGTTATTTATTTATTATTATTGATAGGTTATACCGTCAAAAGGGATAAGGACGCTTCTGGGGTAGTTTTGTTAATATTTTCTAGTGAAAATACATAAAGATTAGGAAATCCTTTAGAAGGTAATCCCGGTATATGTCGTAACCGAATTACGTATAACGTATTTTTTTGCATTTGAAAGTTTTAGAAAAAAAGAAATTGTTTAGAGATGTGATTCACCCCCATAACTGGGGTCAATCGGAGCAATCGTTTTTCGGCCATGTAAAATGAGGTGTACTATGATAGTTAAAATAAAATACATATCAACTCTTGAATCTTTCAAGAAGAAAAAAGCAGAAAAATAACAAAAAAAGGATAAAATATTTTTATTTAAATAAACCTAACATACGAAAATATAATATAACAATCTTTTTCTTTTTAACATACGTCACTCTGCAGTAAAATTTTTAAAAACACTGTGCTACTATTATCATAACAATGATTTAATGTACGTATTGACTTGCACATGACGTAAAGTAGTGTAGGATCAGCAGAATTATCCTTAATTGTAGTGCATATTTCTTAATGAAGTTCAGTCTTTAATACTTAATTATTGAAGACAAAAAAGCAGCTATTTTGATTATTTTCTATACAACACAATAAATTCACGATGCATTTCGATAATAAGTTGGTCTTGTAGCAAAATGTCTATTACTTACTATACTTAATAAAAATTAAGGTAATTTTCCTGTTGAATTTGATAAAATTGTTAGGTATAAAATTAATAAGTCGTAATAGTAGGTACAATAAATATTTTCGAAATTCAAAATTTTAACGTTAAGAATCTTGTAACTTTAAAATTCAGAAGATAAAAAGCAATGAAGATGTCAAACTAGTCGAAAGAAACTGCAAACTAATTTCCTCTATAACAATTATTCATAAAACATAGTGATTTCCAAAATATTTGAGATAGAATTGTGTAGATGTATAAATAAAATTCAAAAGCGTCTAAAGCATATATCTAAGTATTAAAAGAATAATATAAGGAAATATAAAATTGGTTAAAATTAAAATAACGTATTAATTTTTCAATTTCTATATTGATAAATTTTATATTTACATTTTTTATAGTTCTCTATATTCTCTAGCTATTTGAATAGATGTTAACACCACTGTCATAAATTCAAGGAGACACCCCTCTTAGCAATGTCATGTGATGCCATGGTTCAAAAATTCAACCTATATAGATAGAAAATATCAGGTATAATACCAGATAAGGACTGGGAGAGCAAATGAGGCGGCGAACGAACTGGCCAGGCGAGGTTCGTCAAGGTCATTCGTTGGAACTGGCCTTTTTTCGGCACTACCAAATCGCAAATGAAAAAATCAATCAATAATTGGAAACATAATGAATCGAGAGAGTGGTGGCAAAAATCACCGGGACAGGCAAAAGAGTTCCTAAAGGAACAGAGGTCTGAATTTACTAGGGATCTACTGATCCAATAGATAGGAAGACTGTCAAAATGAAGTAGGTCTTCTGACTGGTCACTGTAGACTAAATAGAGATATGTAGAACATACGCCTGGTAGATGACGCAACCTGCAAATTCTGCCAAGAGTAGAAAGAAACCCCAGTTCATGTGTTGTGCCAATGTGAAGGGATGGCGAGGATAAGGTCTCTAGTAATGAACGTGGAGAACCCCACAGATAGCAGCTACACAAAGAAGCCGCGCTCAAAGATAATAAGCCTAACTAAGAGTGCAAAATTAGAGAGCGTCTTCTAGGAAAACGTGGATCACAATAGATTTAAAAAGGTCGCGGTGAAACAACTCCATAGGCCACCCCAATCGTAATCGAATTTAATCTAACACCACTGTCATATTGTAGAGCAATAATAGACGACGCAGCCTGTGATATTTTAAAATATCTATCAGATTTGGAAAAGGAAAAAGTAGAAAATGATAAAGGAGAGAGATATCTAAACATTGATTTTGGACACTGATAAAGGAATTAAGTGATAGATAAATGTATTAAAAAATCACAAAACTAGTTTAGAGAAATAAAACAAATAAAACGGAACTGGAAAATCGCAATGCTTTGGCGGCGTTAACAACGCTATCAGAGCTCACTGAAACGTAATTATTTCACTGAAAGAATAAATTGTGACAGAATGGAAAACATTTCTGTATAAAAGGGGGCTAAAAAGAAAGAAACTCCATTTAATAGAACCGACGATATTTAAGTTAAGATAAAACATTCAATTTACAGCTGCAAAACGGTAGTGATGGTCTTAAATTCTTTAAAAGTATAAATTTAAGGCTACCTACAAATCAAGTGCAACAACTGCATAAAGTAATATAAATAAATAAAAAAAACCTATACGATCAGACAATTTGCCTTTAGAAAAGGCAAATAACTTTTGGAAATTATAAATAAACAAGTCATTTTTAATTTACGCATATGCAGTCAATAGATATTCTACGTTTATACAATAAACATTTTTTTTGATTTGGCGTCTTATATTTCTTAAAACTATTAGTGCTTGCCTTGCTATTTTATTATTATAGCTATATCTAAATCTCAACATGAATGGATAACTAAGTCTATCTACGCCTTATTGTTTGTCTAATACTTATATACAAAAATGTTCATACTGATATTTTTATATTAAGTATTCAAGTAAATAATAACGAGTTACACTAATGAAACAATATATTAACATATTAATTTGTTCTGCAGCTAAGTATTAGTGCGCCCATAGTTTCAAATTATTCACTCTTCGTTCTATATATTGTAACCTACGGCTGTTCGTTAATTAGAAATATGCCCTGGCTATTCGTTACTAATTAAATCAGTAACAAACAATGCCTTTTCAATAATAACTTCTCCCGCCTCCTAGACGTTGATAAATCTGATGCAATCAATTAAAATTCCTTCATTGACGGCTTTATTGATTCGAACGTGAATACGGTTGTGATTTATTACAATTCGTTTAGAACAGTTTAATGTTGGAATTTAGGTCAATCACTTAATAGTTATTTCACATAATATCAATCAGCGGTTTCCCAAAATACAACCGGTCCCGAATGGCGTAAAAACACAGTTAATCGCAAGCGGATTAGCGAATTTATTGAACATTCGGTAACAGGTCGGTGATAGTATGTTCCGCGTTCGATTATGGAGGCCATTTGCATATGTAATGTAAGAAACGTGCGACTTCTTAATCGATCTGGTGGTAAAAGAACTCTCGGAACCCAAAAGCAGCGGCGTGCACACCGATTGTGTCAATGAGATTTGTATGGATCGTTTCTCTTAAAGATACATTTTTTCCGTTAAGAAAAGGTGTAACTTTTGGTATTTAAAAATATTGCGAAAACATGTAGTTTAATAGCAAATAATACGTATTTTAGAACGGTCTACTCACATGAAAGTTACATAAAAATATTATGCAACTAGGTAGAGGCTATAAAATTACCAAGGCGTGATAAACAATTTGCTAAACTGAAACAGTCAAAACGTCCACACCTTAGGCATTATATATTCGCAGAAAAGTCGACATTTCTAACGGCGACAAGAAACGCTCACTTTAATATATCGAAAGAAGTGGTGATTAATTTGAGCCAACACCTGATATCTACTATCGACGTATGGTAATAGACATGTGTAGGATACAAAAAAGTGCTTGCGTATCATTGATCGAACTTTCATACACAAGTTAATTCTACTTTCGAACTGGTTGATATTAGTAAATGCTTACCTGACTTTCTTGGATATTAGGATAAATCGCAATGAGCATTGGTAAAAGTTGATTAAGCTAATTATAAAGTACTGGTTGGAAAGTCTGACGTAATATGTTAGCCCATGTGTTTGCAAAATTGTGTGTGGATGAAATACCCCTGCAAAATTAATTATATTACACTTTCTAATTGACTTCAATGTATCCCGATGCTAATTTAGAACTAAGAAAGCTAATGCGACTTACTCGAATTTACCTTGATAGTTGCATCACAATACTTTCTTCTCACACCTCAACTTGTCCGCTGCTTTAGGGATTGTATTCGGATCTGATAATATTAGCAAGAAGACAACACCGCATTTGGGTGTTGAGGCCTAATAAAATGGTAGTTATTAAAGATAGATGATACAAACAATTTCTTACAACAGTGGGAATGAAGTGCATGAGTATCTCAGATACACCAGTCGAGGAGTCCTAGTACACTACACGAACCTTTCCCGAAGCTGCTGCTGTCTCGAAAGTTTTTTAGATAGACGGTAATGGTTTGGGCTAGCATCCTCAGACTGCTTGCCGTTGGGTGTATGTTTGCTTCCGATCTCCATATTTGTTATACTAGTGTCCAGCATAAAACTGCAAGTTCCTTACATAGTCTGTGGACTCTATTCTTATCTTTCGCAGCGGTTTCTTTGTCGGTGTATGTTTCGACATGTTTTCGACACAATTATTCTCAGCTGATTGCTGCGTAAAAGCAGTAGTTTCTCGGCTCTTTCCTGGCATGGCTTGCCTATAGATTGCTTTCTATGCTTCTGATTGGATCTGCTTGCTCATCACTTTCTATATTCTCCTATTCAATCCCTTAGGTAGGTTATACTGTTTATTCCTAAAGCCAGTTTAAAACTTTGGATCTTTACATCCTATATTAAGCAGTGCTGCGACTCAGTACGCGTCGCTTTTTAAATGATATTCTGCTGAAGAAAAGACTGCAAGTCCTTCTATGTTAATGCCACATTGCAAGATTGCACATACCTCTGTCTGAAAAATAGTGGCATATTCAGCGAGGGCATAACTGTAGCTTGCGCTTGATGAAAGATGCAGTTAGTACCTTTTCAGCAATATCCGACTGGCCTGTACACCAAATATCGTATATCGTGCATTTGCTTGCTGCAATTAAACTGCGACCGCGTGGGAGTATCGAAAATCGATTTCTTGATTTTTCATATTAAGTGAGTCTGCGATTGTTATATAAACTGACCTTTGGGTGGCGACAGTAGATGTAGTTCGCAAGCCCTGTATATTTAAAACTTGCAATCTTTATTAGTTACTTTATTTTTTCTTTTCTTCTCTTAAGTCAGTGATTGGTAAACCTTTATCTCAACTAGATTGTAAACCCGAGGTTCTGGACCCTTTTATCTCTGAGAAAATGGCACAATCAAGCCGCTGCAGGGGGAAAGGGATTTTTGGAAAGCGTCGAGGTAAGATACTCCGCAGAGAAATTTGGTGATCGTCATTTAATTTCCTAATCCAAACTGATAGAATTGAAGTTTTACCTCGTTGTAAAGTAGATAAAGCGGTCGTCGCGATATTGTACGTTAGAGGCATAAGAAGACATCTAGTGATCCAAATCGACTTCCAAGGAGTGGATGATCTTGAAGTTCAACGATCGCCTGAATCAGAGGGTTTTCGCCGAGTCGAGTGCAGCCTAAGCAGCGATGAGGGTCTTCTAAATGAAATATCGTAAGTTCGGAATTAGCGGATCACGATGGATATCCTCCGTCCTAACGAACCGAGATGCCTTCACAATTAGCGGCAGCATCTTGTTTCGAAGTATTGCGAGGGACCTCAGGCTGTTAGAAGCCATCGACAACCACGCAAAAGCGCCTAAACAAGGCCAGACTTTAGTACGGACTGGTTAAGAAGCAACTTGCTTGCTAAGTGAAGGGGACTCCTCGGCTCTAACATTGGGAGTAATAAGTTGCGGGCAGCAAGAACACAAGTTCTTGGTCATTTCTTCACCTTAACTGTTTACCGCTTTTCTTTGACATTATGATGCCCCATTCACAATGAGTTAAGGCCAAATATACTGGATGCAGATTACACTAAGACCCATGATCACTTTGCATCTCTGGTTTGGTAGACAAATGCCAAGGTACGCCTACTAGACCTTCTCTCTCTCTCTCTATTGGGTAATAAGAGGGGAGGCATCGAGGACATAATGGTATTGTCTTTCATGCGAAATGCAATCTTTGAGATTAAAACTTATTTCAGAGAAAGTTCAAGATGGAAATCACGAATCGGATGAGCTGAAATCAGTCCAGCTGAAGAGATAGATTCGAGAAATTTACCTGGTTCACAGGCGGATCAAAAACCGAGAACGAAACCGCAGATGGAATCAACATTGCGATGAAAAATGGTCACCATTCCTCTACGAAAATATGGCACGATGTTTCAAGCACATGCAACTGAAATCTAATCAAAAGCTCAGATAAGCGGATCAATAGTGCACAGAGGGCCATGATAGTAAGCGCTGTGAACCCAAGGTACAATCTAAACTGGTTTGGGAATGCGTTCGAACAGATAGTAATAAGGTTACTTTTCTGTGGGTGCCCAAGAATCTATAAATCGAAGGAACGAAAAAGCGATAAATTGAAGCAGAAGGCAGTCGGATATAGGCCCGGAATTTGTTCTAGGAGTATTTAAACCAGGGCACGAGAACACGTAAGAAGTTGGATAAAAGAAAAACATAAAGAACACTGGATAAAATAGACAGGCAGATTCATGAAAAGACTTTTATTTAAGGATCATTAAAGAAGAGAACCGAAAAATTACTGCAGTTCAGTAGAAAGCATCTTCGCGCCATAACAAGTCTCTTTATATACATTGAAAGTACACTTACAGAAATTGGAGTCAATACTGGGGATACCAACTGCTGACTGATATTGCGTACAAATATGGGTCTCTGGACGCAAACGACAGGCAATTTTTGGTAGGCAAGCCAAGAATGAATGAGGATTACTGCGACCAGCAGCCAGAGACTTCCACAGATTAGTACAGGATACCAGGATACTGCAGTGTTTCCGGAGAAATCAGGTCAGAGGTTTTCCACAACAAAAAGAAAAACAGCAGTCAAAGTGATAGCATGTGTTCAATATTTTGACAGCTTATATGAATAAATTTTTATCCTTTTTTATTCCTGTATAATTAACAGCCTTATAGCATGTTTCTCAAAAGCTGATTATTACAATCTGTCAAAATATCCTGCCTAAATTTTGGTGTCGAAACTTTTCTTTTTTTTCCCCGTTAATGCATAATAACTATTTCACGCATGTGTGCATGCTATACGTAGGTTAGGTACGCTTTACTAGTTATAATAATCAGATAAAGAGCGCACGCATTACAATTCCAAGCACACACTACTATCCTACACACGGTACGCATTCACGGTAACGCCTTTCAAACAAAAACAAACGCACACAACAAACACATCTTTCCTACCGATCGTGAGACAAGCAGGCACGCACTCGGATACCGAAATAAAGCACTCTTGACACGTTCGCGGCTATTCAAGTTCAAGTTTCCGGTATTATGAATGGATCGTGAGTCATCTGCGCCGAGAAATACCGAAGAAAACTTCTGCGGTTAAACATCTAGAACATAATTACCGGCTGGCGACGTAAAAAACGCGCTGTACCACTACTCTCTGCCGTTCCTTCATTCGTTACGCACAGTGAAAATAACCGATCTGGTATTTCGTTCGGTGGTATTTCGCGAATAAATACCGCAGCGGTACTCTTTGTTTGTACAGTTGTATTGAACTGTTTTAAAGTAAATGAAAGATGTGGAAGGTATTCGTTACGAGTAAGAAAATGGACGTCCCTATTATCGTGAATTGTTTCGCTTATTGTGAATTTACAACTGCCGTCTAATCTGAGGCTGCTAGTGGAGTATGATGTATAGCGGCAATTACACTTATAATTTTTTTGCCAAAAGCATTGCCAATAGATGTTTTTGATGCTAACAGGGCTACAAGTGTAAGGGAACCGCACTGAAAAACTTATTACAAGACATATTTAATACGCACAAAGTAGGAAATACAAAATTTCAAAATAGAACTGCGTTCACTCCATTTTAAATTGATACTATAGACTTAAGGCTCACTCCTGTTGGTGTATAAAAGATATGACCGTTGTAATTTACATTCTTAGTGCATTAGCAAAGATAAAAGGGACAGGTTTTGAAAGGGACACCACGCATGATATTTTATAGGTTATTATAATAGTGTACAACTACTGACCAACAGATGGTTCTGCTCGAGTTCGATGTAAACTTTTTAAATCGCTTGTTTCGCGCTTGTAAGTAGAGAGTTACAGACTGTAGACATAAATACTAAACATTTATGTCTACGCATTATTTTGAAAGGGACAATAGCTATTGCAAGGGACGCTGTCCCTTTCAATGCGGCTGTCTCTTTTAATACCACATAAAAAAAGTATATAGTAAAAAGGTTTTCTGGGGTGTTGAGCCGTGGTCCTGTGGAATTACTTCGGAAATAATTCCACAGACCACGGCTCAACAGTCAATTACTGGTCGCAAAAAAAGAATATTCTAGAATTTTGACTAACACTCTTGAAAAAAAGGTTAGAACAGGAGCATCTGGAGAAGCAAAAAAACAAACAGCGAAAAGAACAACTGGTAGACCAGACAAAGTTGGATGGAAAAAGTAAGATTTCTAAAGGGAAGCTAATAATGGACATTGACATTTCTTTAAAATATGCAGACAGTCACAGTAATTTTCATAAAGAATTGGAGAACATTGAGGAGCCAGATAATATATTGTACAAAGTTGGAAGCTATGTGCTGGTGAAGTTGGCTACGAAAAAAAAAAAAACGATCAAACATGCAGTTGAATAATAATTTGAGTATTGTCAGGTGGCGAAGTAAAAGTTAAATTTGTAAAAAAGAAATGTGATTCGTTTAATTTTGTTTATCCAAATATGGATGACATACCTGATGTTCATCACGCCAACATAGATATGATACTACCAGAACCCCTATTACAAATGGTTTCAGAGCGTGTAAAAC
>RXPK01002860.1:0-65503 GCA_004143645.1 Protaetia brevitarsis | reverse complement strand
TTCTGCGAAAAGGTTCATCTTGTCTTTTAACATGATAAAAACGAAAACTTACAGTATAGCCATCATACACTCACATAAAACACCCTTTTAAGGAAACCATAAACTACCTCTGTTAATGATAACGATATACTTTTATTAAACGTTTTATTAATTGCACGAATCAATACATAAATATTGGAGAGTGTGTAAAGGTTGCCCAAAAAAATATTCGACGGCAAACCAAATAAAATTTCCTCAATAAGTCGATATCTCCTCTTATCATGTACAACATCGCGAGACATATTTGTGTATCGGCGTTTTTTTTTTCGCAGTTTAATGAGCTGATGATGGAAAACCAAAGGGCTTCACCGCAAGGGGTGCTTCATTACTCACCTGCCGGCCGATAATTGCCAGTATCAGTACTAAGTGTACCCTGCATGGCGCCCCATGGCGTAAAACTCGATCCAGCTCCGCGTATATACGAGTACAGGGGGTTTTAACGATCGAAAAACGACAATAAAAAAGGATAATTATAGAAAATTCTAAAAGATCTTTACGTAAGAGACGTTGATGCTTTCGTATTATTCGAGAATTAACGTGACAGAATCGAATTTTCGCTCTCCAGATTAGAGTTCGGAGTGCTCCGATTATCATATCAAAAGAAATATTCATTCTACGTTTACTTTTCGTATACGTTGTATCTCGTATCGATGGGGCACCATTAATTACCGTTCCGCGAAATAATTATATCGTGATATTCGCAATTAAAAGTCTTTCATAAATATCGGACAAAGATGCCGACAAAACGATGCGTCCGCTTTCGGTATACCTGTTTTTTTTGCGTCGTCTTTTTGTCCTAATTATAAATGAAAAGTGGCGTCACTAGTGAGTTTAAGTAAATAACCCGCGGACGATATGTGTCGTGTCTGCACGACAAGACACTCTTTTCGTAATTTGCAATAGATAAGACGTCATCGGTGTTACGGCTGTAAGAAATCCGGAGTGATTTAACACTCCGTACAATTAATGTGGAAATACATCACCTGTCATGCATTTCTTACATATTAAATTTTATAAATCAATTTCTAGAAAAAAATATTATTAGGCATTCATGTAAAACATACATCTTTCCAGGGAAAAGTTGCAAATACCATTACATTAGTGGAAAACGATACACCCTCAACAAACAACAGCATTCATAAATAGAGACCGGATTATACGCAAAGTGCATATATTTTATTTTTTGCATATCTTTAATTATAGTGTATATATAGACGTATTACACTAATTAGTGATTGCATATATTGCATATTTAGGCATTTCTATGCATATTTTTACAAAAGTTGCATATATTGCATATTTAAGCTTTTTCTTATCCTTTCTATTAGTAAAAATTCCTATTAATTCCTAATGTAGATCGACAACCGACAATTCTCAAAACGATAAATCTTTTACATTGGTTTCTCTAATACTTTTTTCCGAAGAAACTGCACGTGTTTAATTTCGCCTATAGCAGAAGGGAGTGGTAAATACGTTTTATTATTATTAATTCCCAATTAAACTATTCATTCATTGAATATCTTCCAGCGAAACAGCATGTAATTGTGTTACGTTTTTAAATACTGTGCGCACATACAATGAGTATAGCGAACACAATTTAAGCCATATCCTGAACTGGTAAAGGATGGCGATAAAATGTTTTGTCGAGCCTGCAGTAAACTGGTAAGCTTAATTTTACTAAAAGCTTTACAATTGTTTTTAATTTTTTTAACTTTTGATATAAAAGATACAATTGTTGTTGTAGGTGTCTTCTGAGAGAAAATACCTGATTGATCAACATGCTAAAACTCCATCACATATTGGAGAATGTGAAAAACTAAAACGATCCGCATGTGTGCAGCAATCTATACGTCAATGTGTAGCATCAACCTCACGAAACTCAGAAACAAGAAGAATATAATACGGATCTGTGTAACGCATTATTTCGTCTAACATACCATTAGCAAGATTAAACAATGTTAATTTGAAATCATTACTGCAAAAATATTGCAAACATAATATACCTGACGAAAGTACCTTACGAAAAAATTATGTCACATCTTGTTACCAGCAAACAATAGCAGAAATTCAACAATTGGTAGGGAATAATTTGATTTATATCATGGTAGATGAACGTACGGAAAGTTGTGGCCGTTATATTGCCCATTTGTTAATAGGAATTCTTCATGAAAAGATATTGTAGGTAAATCATATTTAATTTATTGTAAAGAACTTCAAAAAACAAATAATGTGACAATTGCCCAATTCGTTCAAGAAGGTTATCAAATTTCTTTTTACCTGGAAGTATACCTTGTGAAAAAATTTTACTAATGTTGTCTGACGCTGCACCATACATGATAAAAGCCGCGCAAAATTTGAAAATTTTTTTATAGTAACATTATTCATACCACTTGTTTATCTCATGGGTTCAATCGTGTAGTTTCGATTTCTGAATAAATAAAAATATTCAGATTGATAATAGATTTTTTGTGTGTATTATCCGTTAAAGCGTAACCACTTCTAGACACCTCTTAGATACACTTACAACATAGCTATATGAAACAAAACGATGTTGCTTGGCACCTGTACTTCTTGTGTCGTGATGGAGCCTTAATTAGGGGCAATTGTCCTTCGAGCATCGCTCTTTCATAAACTTACTCTTTGACGAATGACTGATGGTCCCGCGATGGCCTTACTTGGATCCGTTTCAATAGATCCAGTTTATTAGATCTGTTGGTTTCGTTAATTATGCCCTTTGTCCGCGTTGATTTTGTTTCGGTAATGAAATGAATAGCTTCTGGTTGGTAGTGATGTTAAATTGTTGTGAGGTAATACAAGGCAGATGTGAACTTTTAAGGATGTCAAGGTACAAATCTGCTTTAAATTCCATAAAGTATTAGTACATCCATCGACAAGAATTGAACTCTAACGGAAAATGTCTTCTCGCAGAGTTTCAACTTTCATATAATAGAACACTGAGAAAAAAATTGAATAATCATAAATAAAAATACAATTATCGTAAGTAAAAAGTTCAGCTGGATAGGGGACAAAAGCACAGATTACTTAGCACTAGTAAAAAAGAGATCCTAAACAGTGATACTAACAAGAAGCAATCTAAGTTACTTACGGTCTGCTTCATACCGGTAACTTATGAAGTTACTTATGATAATTAAACTGAAGTAGTTAAACCAAAGAATATATATAGTTGGAGTAAGCAAAGATATGCCCTTGTCAAGTAGTAGGTGTATTGCTGTGAATGAACTATTCTATAACAACTATCACACCTTCATAATTAATACAAGCTATTTAGATTACCTGTGATAAAGAAAGAGTAGATAATGGTTTGCTATAAATATATAATATACGTACCTTAAATTTGTTGTTCAACTATAGGTAGTGTAGGAAACGAGGAAGTTTAGTGAATATTTATTAAGTAGCTTACTGTATACTCTGCGTGAATAATTGATAAAGTACAAAAATAAAGTTCTGCAAATCTTTGATTATTTATGCAACCGCAATTATAAGTACTGCGTACCGAACAATGCGTAATTCAAAATTGTTTGCAAATAATTTTATAATTACTATTCAGGTGCGGTAGCTTCGATTGCATTAATAATTGAAGATTAAATTCGCATTTATGTTGCTAAAGATGGTACATAATACTATTATTACTAAGAAAAAAAAGCAGTAATTATTAGTAATAGTTTCATTTTGTATAGAAAAAACACAGTGACTACCTGATATGAATGAAAGATATTGGTTTCACTTTAAAAACAGTTTTTTTGTTTTAAACAATTTACAAAGTAATTACTCATAAAATATATTCCTTAATAATGAAAAAATGAACAAAGCAATAATAAAAGATAAGGTAAATGAGGCCCTTTGAAACGTTATTTAGTTATTGAAATTATTGAAATCTAAACAAAGGACAAAGAGAAATATAGGCTTTGAAGTTACAAACTAAGACAAACAAAGAAATAATATACATAGGCGGTAAACTTGCGGTTTCTGTTGGTTCTTTGCACTGGCGTTTGTCTCAGCGAGTTGATCCTCTGTCGGCGTACCTGACGGTTATGTCCGGTGATCGCCTCGAAACGGGCTACTTCGTCGGGATATCCCTAACTGCAGGTGGCACTTGGACTGTGGGATTCAGCTAGCGACGGCATCCATCACACTTTAACTTCACCAGGGGCGCAGATATCATCACAATGATCGGAATTCAAAATATCCCACCACGTGGTTTAAAACTGCAATCTTGAAACATCCGATTGCTTATAGGCTCGGTGCCTTCTTCTTTCCATGGGATTCTTTATACGCATGGGGCCTTGAGTTAACCCACCCGGTATTTTTAATATATTTGCATTCCAAACTGGCCTACAATGGCCGTACTCCCTTGCCACTTTTTCGACGAACCTTTTCCACACGTCAATAACTCTTACTTGACGCTAGCCCGCGCCTGCGCGCGTAGCCGTCTCGGGAGACTATTTCATTCACTCCGCCGCAATTAGCCAATCAGGAATACTAAAACAATCACGGGGTGGCAGCAAATACTCAAATAATCATAGTTGTGGCAAGTTGTTCCCTATTTAAGAAAATACATGAGTTTAATAGCGATAGCATTGTTGTTACTTCTACTGACATGTGCTGTAGTTAGATACAGTACCAGTAGTCAAAGTAAATACGTTACTTACCACAAATTTGTCAGGTACGCTGTGTAATAGCCGTTAATAAAAGCACTATTTACAGTAACAACTTGCATTCATGAAACTGGTTTAGTTGCAGGTATTAATTAACGAGAATAGTTCCAAGTAAAACTTTATCTATTGTAAATAATTTTTTTATCAAGTAAACATTTTACTTAGCCCATTTTTCTCAGTGATGCATTATTTCATGTGAGACAATATTTTTTCTTCATTGTTTACATTGAAGGGACCCATTCTTTGTTCAGTATAATACGAACATTACTTTACAATCACGAAAGATGGAAAAAGAATGTCAACTTTATTTCAAAGCATATTTATAACTCAACCTTAAGGATCCAGACATTCTGAATAATCACTCTCTAATCCAACGAATCAATTTTTCCTCGATTCATCCCCCCCCATCCTAAAACCGAAAAAAAAATAAAATAAAATAAATAAAACTATGAAGCGAAGAAGGCAATATAACAAACTAGTTATGCTAATGAGATCAGCAGAGCACCCTCACCTTTTGGGACACGAAAACCCCCAGTCCCTTTCTACTTATCGTTTTAATAAGTCTATACGGTAAATGTAACGATCTCTCAATGAATTTATAGACCGGCTGTCTTCTGTACGAGTGATAAAGTACCTTCCCTATTAAAACTTGGCGCCGGATATTCTCGTCTCACACACAAAATAATAATGAATTCAAAATTCAACCCCTCCGGCGATTCTTCCATTCTTTCGGCATTATAACTTATACCGCCCTGTATAATGTTGTTTTATTTTTATATCAATTTACCCTTTTCTAATGTACAAATGTCCAACGTCAGATTTGACAGATTTTGCGTCAAATACTATTCAATTATTTTAATTATTTACATAATATAGTATAGACACAGAATATACGATACCTAGAAACATATTCTTTTATAATCGTGATGATTGATGTGTTTATTTTTATTTCCTGAAATTCGACTCGGATTAGACGAACAATCGCGACGGTATTGAAATGTACTAATCACCTCGACAATAGAGAATAGAGTGGATGAACTAACCTCAAAAGGACTCTAATTAATAATTGGATAAGTAAAGTAAGAGTGGCTATATTCGCCGAACGCAATTCTATAGAAAATTTAGGGTACTCGGAAACCGCGTCTCACCTTTTAACGGCGCTGATCACTTCCCAGAAGTCGTAAACGGGATTCTTGTAAAGAATGCAACCTTTAGTAAAGGAAAGTAATAAGTTCTAATGGTTTAATAACTAAAATTCTAACACTGGCTGGCACTGTTACCTAAAATATCTAATGAAACTGCAAATAACAGAACAAAATATGTAATTACACGACATGTCGTTTATTACATGTCGTGTTATTACATATTCCTAAATATTTATTATTAAAAAGGAGTTAAGCTGTGTAATATTGACATTTGACTTGAGCGCCATCTTTGCGGAAAATGTTTAAACCAGCATAGATAGAATCTGTAATCGACGTTTTGACAGGTAATTCGGAAATGTGGTATAATTCATTTACTATAACTAGTGACCGGATTATATGCAAAGAAAAACTGGAATATATGCGTATATATATACACCGATTTTTGAGAAAATATGCATAAACCTGGGGCACATATGAAAAAAAATTGCGACAATATGCAAAATTTTTACACAAGATAATAAGAGCAGAAATTTAAATATTAACTTTATGCACAAAATTTTTTCAACAACATATTTTCTAAAACAATTTATAATTAAATGTTTTTCAAAATTGTGTAAAAGAAAGTTTTGTCTTCTATCAAAATACATATGTTCCGAAATAGAAAAGCTTCTTTCAACATGCACAGATGTAATTGGTGCATTTTTTAACTTTGCAATACATTCTAAACTAAAATTGAAGTCGAAATCATTTACTGTTTCACCTTCCAAAATTTTCTTAACTTTCTTCAATTTCAAATACTCCGCAATTTTATTTATCACTTTTTTAAATTTATCGTATATAGAATTACCTATTATACCCTTAACCTTCTTACATATATGGCATATCAAATTCGTCTACTATTTCGACTGATTCCGAGAGCGACATCTGTTGCGTTTCTAGTTTACGAATGGAACTTGAAACAAAGCTATAATTTGACTTAATATAGAAAGGTTTTGTAGCAATTCTTTGATGTTACTATCTTTTTACAGTTTTCTAGAGCAATGCAGTCAGCAGTGATTTCAAGAATTACATTTTTTAATTCCTTCAAAATTATCGGCGAAAAAAATTGCAGCCTCTAATCATATACCCCATCTCGTAATAATCGGTTCAGGAGGCAACTTAACACCGGGAAGTCGTTCCTTATAAAATTGGATTCGTAAAGGTGCTTTTAAAAATACTTTTTTGACATTGCTTAATTAAATCATTAATCAAAGGGAATTGATTCTAATGTCTTCGGCCTACACGATTGAACCCATGAGCTAAACAAGTGGCATGAATAATTATACGCAGTGTTATGGCATGAATAATGTTACTATAAAAAAATTTAAATTTTGCGCGGCTTTTATCATGTATGGTGCAGCGTCGGACAAAATTAGTAAAATTTTTTCACAAGATGTACTCCAGGTAAAAAGAAATTTGATAAACCTTTTAACGAATGGCAATTGTCACATTATTTGTTTTTTTGAAGTTCTTTACAATAAATTAAATATGATTTACTACAATATCTTGATGAAGAACTCCTATTAACAAATGGGCAATATAACGGCCATACTTATCCGTACTTTCATCTACCATGATATAAATAAAATTATTCCTACAATTGTTGAATTTTCTGCTATAGTTTGCTGGTAACAAGATGTGACATAATTTTTTCGTAGGTACTTTCGTCAGGTATATTATGTTTGCAATATTTTTGCAGAAACGATTTCAAATTAACATTGTTTAATCTTGCTAATGGTATGTTAGACGAAATTAATGCGTTACACAGATCCGTATTATATTCTGCTTGTTCTGAGTTTCGTGAAGTTGATGGTACACATTGACGTATAGATTACTGCACACATGCGGATCGCTTTAGTTTTTCACATTTTCCAATATGTGATGCGAGTTTTAGCATGTTGATCAATCAGGTATTTTCTCTCAGAAGACACCTACAACAACAATTATTGTCATTTTATATCAAAAGTTAAAGATTTTAAAACAATTATAAAGCTTTTAGTAAAATTAAACTTACCAGTTTACTGCAGGCTCGACAAAATATTTTGTCGCCATCTTTTACCAGTTCAGGATATGGCTTAATCCATAAAAAAAAAATGTTCGCTATACTTATCGTATGTACGCACAGTATTTAAAAACGTAACACAATTACATGCTGTTTCGCTCAAAGATTTTCAATGAATGAATAGTTTATTTGGGAATTAATAATAATAAAACGTATTTACCACATCCCTTCTGCTAGGCGAAATTAAGCACGTGCAGTTCTTGGAAAAAAGTATTAGAGAAACCAATATAAAAGATTTATCGTTCTGAGAATTGTCGGTTATCGATCTACATTAGGAATTACTAGGAATTTTTACTAATAGAAAGGATAAGAAAAAGCTTAAATATGCAATATATGCAAGTTTTGTAAAAATATGCATAGAAATGCCTAAATATGCAATATATGCAATCACAAATTAGCGCTAATTAACTTCAATTAGTGTAATACGTCAACATATAGACTATAATTGAAGATATGCAAAAAATAAAATATATGCACTTTGCATTTAATCCAGTCTCTAACTATAACAGTTACGTCATTACCTGCAATTTTAGGTCATGCAATAATATTATTAAAATAACCAACATATAACGCTTTCATATCCTGTTTATATGGTTTTTAATTTGACTCAGAAGTATCGATTTGATTCATATGTACAAAAAAAATCGATGACATAGGTTAAAACCTAAAATAGAAAAAATAATATATACGATATAACCTAGCTCCGTCCCTGCCTAATCGAATACCGAGAATTCTCCAACATTCATTGGGACACGCTTTCACTATAAGAACACGGAACACAAACTAATCCATCTCCTTTGTTAATAATAAGACTGCTAATTACTCGCTGATTAGGCCGTTTGTTACTTAACTGAAGAGTGTGCTTCCGATACGTGTCTCAAGATCTATGTTCGTCTATCTATTTATCTATCTTCTGGACTAGTCTAAGTGAGCCGATTCATTGGATAACTTTACCGTTACGCAATAGCGTTTTTAGATTGGGATCGCCATGAGTGTATATGTGATAATTTAGATGATATTAAAGATCTTTTGTCTTGAATAAATTAATTTTATATTCTATACAGACTATATATCTACTGCGTAGAATACATAGTGCTTCAAAATGAATTACATCTTATTATTAGTAGGTACTGATCGTAAGTCACTTGCTAAATACAATATTTTAAAGATCTATTTAATTACAAAATTCAATTTTTCATATTCTACTAACAACAAATAATCAAAATATACTATTTTGAAACGCAATCTTTAAATGAAACATAAGATATATTCAAAATTCATAGTAAATAATGTTTTGTTTATTATGAATTTTGAATTATGATTTTGTCTTTATTAAACAAAAAAAAATATTTATAATTTACGCCATTTACAATTTATATTTTTACATGCATCTTGAAAAAGCTTTTGAAATTAAAACGAAACGTCTTTCTTAATGTACATTTCCATATTTTTATGACCTAAAAACCAGAAAAAAAAAAAGAAATTAATACCCCATCCTATTTTGTTTTGATTGTTGCAAGCTTTTATCAAGGTTTGTACAAGCTTTCTCTAAAACTTGGCTCAACACTGTCATTCTAACCATGCTTTTACAGACAAGCTTGTCCTGTGTCAACTAGCAACCTGTTCTAACCTCTGCAGCAAGCTTACAAACCTGGCCAATGAGTAAGCTACCGACAAAGTGTTCACCCTCTGTCCGAGACAACCTTAAAAAAGCTTGTGTAGACCTTAAATTGTTTATCTGGGTTGAATTGATTGTTCTGCAGTGCAAAGACGAACTTGTGGCAAAATTCAAGGAAGAATTTATAAGTATCCTCCAAAAAGAATCGTTTCCAAAAGTGAGAGAAAACACACCTATATGTTCATGTTTATTTGGAAGCACCTATATTTCTGAACAAGTTTTTTCTTTGATAAAATTAAATAAATCGTTCATCAGACGAGAATATAAATGCAATTTTATACGATTAAATACTACGAGTTTAAAACCAGATATTTCTAATTTATTGCCAAATATTCAACCGCAATATTTACACTGATTTATTCTTAAAATAAATAATTGGTTTTCATACTTATTCTGTTTGCCTTAATCATTTGTTAAGTATGTTTTTAATAATAATTAAAAGCTGCTATATGTACAGGATGATTTTCAATATATGCGACAAACTTTAAGCGCTGATTCCTGGGGTTATTTTGATCATAAAAGTTCATAAGAACATATGACCAAAATCGCTTAGTTCTAAAATTGTACACTGTTTAATAGTAAGTTAACAGTAATTAATGTTATTATTATAATTAAACAAATAATTAGTAAAACAAAATTAACTTATACTAACTGTGGAAAATGACCGCCCCCACTGCAATACAAGCTTCCTATCCCTCCGTCGTATTGACTGGCGAGTACGGTTCTAAAATAGCGCAGGGTATTTGAATTGTTTGAGAAACCTGCGATAATTCGATTTCTCAGTTCATCGGCATTTTCATGGGAGTCGGTATAACTGAATGAATTTAAGCTGCCCCAGAGAAAAAAAAGATCCGAAGAAATTTTGCAACGGAACTTCTTCCAGCAGTATGGTAGCTTCCTCTTCAAGAACATGGCGGTTATACCTCGCCATTAAACCGCATCGGTAAAAAATGTGGATCCTAATAATGTCGATTCCAACAATTCCCGCCCTACACATTGACAGAGAGTGTTGATGTTGATGACGGCAGATCACTAGTTCGTGGGCGAAATTTCTTCGGCCCATATGTGATATTATGAAAATGAATAATGGCGTTTCTAGAGAAAGGTAGCGTCGTCGGTGAAGAATATTTGAGGCCAAATATTGCAGGAATTATTGCGCGATTTGTGTTGCATCCATTGACAAAAAAGCCACTCTTTGCGGAAAATCTCCCCGGCAAAAAGGCCCTGCACCCGTGAATGTGGTATGGGAATACAACAGTTGATGCTTTCAATATTCTCCAAACTGTGGCCTGACTAAAGTTTAATGCAAACGCAATTTTTCTGGTGCTTGTAGTTAGGATGTCCCAATTCCATCTTAGTACCATCTCCAATCTGTGGAGTTCTCACTGTAGATGGGGTTGCCCGTTATCACGTCGTCCGTTTTTTTTTTTAAATTTCCCGTTTCACTAAGAGTTGGTGAAGACCCGGCAATATTGAATGATGCGGGATGATACGCTTCGGGGATCGTTCTTCATAAAGACGTCTAGCAGCACGCGAAATTCCATTGGCAAGACCCGTAAACGAAATGCATATCACACATGCGCAGCATTCGTGTAATTCATTTAACAAAACAGAAACTGGCAATAAACTGAATGAATACTTGACAACTATTGACAAAATAATGAATGAAGAAATAAAACATACCACCTCCAACACAATAGTTTTTGAAAACCAACTGTGATATGACATCGTGTAGTCACATGCAAATTTATAAAACAATCAATAACTTTTAAATCAAACCGTTTTGGACATATACACATATGAACTTATGATCAACACCTCAGGAATCACTTCTTAAAGTTTGTCGCATATATGATGAATCAACCTGTATATTAAAAAATATATATTATTTTTTATTGCGGCCCTCAACCTAAATACAAAACTATATGTGGCCCTCTGTACATACACAAAAGGTTATGCATCACTGCTTTACGCAATGCAATAATATTTGTGACGTATAACCGCTCCTGCACAATTCTACAACGTCCGAAACGGGGCAGCACATTAACGATGAAAAAAAAAAAATGTGAAAAGGCATCGCCCCGGCATTTTAATGGACAGATACCTATTTAAGACTTTAAATAATGTTGTTATACACGATAAACTAAACATTGGTGGGCGTGGTCGGTTTCCAATCGACCCGGGGAATGGGACGGCATCTCCACGCACACAAACACAATACGGACAGCACATTCTCCGATTCTATGCTATGTAATACATCCATAAACGGACACGCATATTAACCCCGGACGCACTCCAGCGCGCTCTACGTATTGTGTGTTGTATTAATTACAACTAAGTGACTACCAATATTCTGGTCGACGAAAGAATTCGAGTCGGAATGAAATAAAAGCATCAGAACGAAAATAATGATTAAGGCAATAATAGTTTAGTTAATAAACAACATATTAATATATTAGTGAAGTATATTTCTTGCCGGTTAAGTTGTAGACGATATTAAATATTTCCCAGACGTGTCATCAATAGAGTGGAAAGCTTTCGTCTGCGCGCCAAATCAGTACTAAGTTTCATATATGTGACATTAACGTTTAACACAAATATACAGTATAGTATCGGGAAAGAGCGAAATTATTTATTTATTTAACTATAAATATTATATACAGGCTGGGCCACCACATTCGCGTCGGTTTATATACGAAAAGTGGTAACATATTTTTTTTAACATTACACATTACACACCAATGTTGTGAAAAATTAAATGGAACACCCTGTATATTATGACTAGAGACCGAATTATATGCAAAGTGGATATAATTTATTTTTTGCATATCTTTAATTATAGTCTATATGTAGACATATATTACAACTAATTGAAGTTAATTAGCACTAATTAGTAATTGCATATATTGCATATTTAAGCCATTTTCTATGCATATTTTAACAAAAAGTTGCATATATTGCATATTTAAGCTTTTTCTTATCCTTTCTATTAGTAAAAATTCCTAGTAATTCCTAATGTAGATCGAAACCGACAATTCTCAGAACGATAAATCTTTTACATTGGTTTCTCTAATACTTTTTTCCAAGAACTGCACGTGTTTAATTTCGCCTATAGCAGAAGGGATGTGGTAAATACGTTTTATTATTATTAATTCCCAAATAAACTATTCATTCATTGAATATCTTTGAGCGAAACAGCATGTAATTGTGTTACGTTTTAAAATACTGTGCGTACATACAATGAGTATAGCGAACAAAATTTCTTTATGGATTAAGCCATATCCTGAACTGTAAAGGATGGCGACAAAATATTGTGTCGAGCCTGCAGTAAACTGGTAAGTTTAATTTTACTAAAAGCTTTAATTGTTTTTAAATTCTTTAACTTTTGATATAAAATGACAATTGTTGTTGTAGGTGTCTTCTGAGAGAAAATACCTGATTGATCAACACGCTAAAACTCCATCACATATGTGTAGCATCAACTTCACGAATCTCAGAACAAGAAGAATATAATACGGATCTGTGTAACGCATTAATTTCGTCTAACATATATACCATTAGCAAGATTAAACAATGTTAATTTGAAATCATTTCTGCAAAAATATTGCAAACATAATATACCTGACAAAAGTAACCTTAGGAAAAATTATGTTCACATCTTGTTACCAGCAAACAATAGCAGAAATTCAACAATTGGTAGGGAATAATTTTATTTATATCATGGTAGGTGAAAGTACGAATAAGTGTGGCCGTTATATTGCCCATTTTTTAATAGGAATTCTTCATGAAGATATTGTAGGTAAATCATATTTAATTTATTTTAAAGAACTTCAAAAAACAAATAATGTGACAATTGCCCAATTCGTTCAAGCGGGTTTATCAAATTTCTTTTTACCTGGAAGTATAACCTTGTGAAAAAAATTTACTTTTGTTGTCCGACGCTACACTATACATGATAAAAGCCGCGCAAAATTATTTTTTTTTTATAGTAACATTATTCATACCACTTGTTTAGCTCATGGGTTCAATCGTGTAGCCGAAGGCATTAGGAATCAATTCCCTTTGGTTAATGATTTTAATTAGAAATGTCAAAAAAGTACTTTCAAAAGCACCTTTACGAATCCAATTTTATAAGGAGCGACTTCCCGGTGTTAAGTTGCCTCCTGAACCGATTATTACGAGATGGGATACATGGTTAGTGGCTGCAATTGTTTTTCGCCGATAATTTTGAAGGAATAAAAAAAGTAATTCTTGAAATCACTGCTGACTGCATTGCTCTAGAAAACTGTAAAAAGATAGTAACATCAACAGAATTGCTACAAAATCTTTTGTATATTAAGTCAAATTATAGCTTTGTTTCAAGTTCCATTCGTAAACTAGAAACGCAAGGGATGTCGCTCTCGGAATCAGTCGAAATAGTAGATGAATTTGATATGCTATGTAAGAAGGTTAAGGGTACAATAGGTAATTCTATATACGATAAATTTAAAAAAGTGATAAACAAAAATGTGGGGTATTTGAAATTGAAGAAAGTTAAGAAAATTTTGGAAGGTGAAACAGTAAACGATTTCGACTTTAATTTTAGTTTAGAATGTATTGCAAAGTTAAAAAATGCACCATACATTACATCTGTGGATGTTGAAAGAAGCTTTTCTATTTTAAAACATATGTATTCTGATAGAAGACAAAACTTTCTTTTACACAATTTTGAAAAACATTTAATTATAAATTGTTTTAGAAATATGTTGTTTAAAAAATTTTGTGCAATAAAGTTAATGTTTAAATTTCTGCTCTTATTTATTTTATGTAAAAATTTTGCATATTGTCGCAATTTTTTTGCATATGTGCCCCAGGTTTATGCATATTTTCTCAAAAATCTATGCATATATATGCGCATATATTCCAGTTTTTCTTTGCATATAATCCGGTCTCTAATTATGACATATGTATTTTGATAGTACAGACTAAATAAAGACATATATTTTGAAGAATAGTTAATTATCTCGTAAACGAGTTGAGTTATACATAAGAAACCTAACACCAATTTGCGTTTATTTAGTCTGTACTGTCAAGTATTTCATAATATACAGGGTGTTCCATTTAATTTTTCACAACTTAGGTGTGTAATTCCTTAACCAAGAAAAATTGAAAATATGTTACCACTTGTCGTATATAAACCGACGCGAATGTAGTGACCCACCCTGTATATAAGCTCCTTAGCTTATTTTAGTAGCAGAAATGTTATAAGATCGCTGAAAACTTTGTAGCATCAAGTGTTTAAAGATTCTTAAAGATCTCGCATCAAGACTCGACTAACACTGATAGATCGGAAGGAGCGATTTTACTGCCTTGAAGATATACTATGGCTAAACGTTCTGCATAGCGTGAGGGGAGTGCGGCCCATGTAAGCAAGCACGTCTTACCAATCTACTTATGATACTACCATAGTTAGATTATCAAATACCAAATATCAACCTTCATATATCTACTATGCAAGGTGTCAAATTGCAAATACTCAATGTCAAATTTAAATGATAAATGTCAAACTTCAAATATTATAAATATCAAATTTGAAACAGCAAATGTCAAAAATGACATTTAGAATTCGACTAAATGTCAAACATAAATGTATTTTACTCTTACGCCAAGTTAAAAACGTTAAAACTCTTCCAAAAAATTCTAACATATCCATTTTTTTCCTTACGTTTTCATAATGAAATCCTCCTGACGATATGCGACCGTGTAACGTGGAGTTTTTCAATTAAATCGCGTTGATAAATATTCCCGCATCGGAGAAGCGCTCGTCCGCGGCCAGAACCCAGTCGTCGTAATAAAATTTTGTGGCCGATCGACGGGTGGTAAAAGACAGACGGTTGATGGCGCGCTCTATACTTACAATCTCTCTGTTAAAGGCCGACCGACGCCGCTTATGGGCGACGCTGTTTCTGACGTAAATCGTACGCTTGATGGAAGAGTATTACACCGTCGTAGCGCCAGTTTTATTAGCGGGCAGGATTTTATTGTTCCGTAGGTGTAAAGCGGTCCGATTCCCGCTGACTCGACCCGCAAGCCTGAATCACTGAAACGCTGATACGTACAGTCGTTATAATAATAAGCGGAATAAACTTTATATGTATTGTAAAGGTGACGGTTCGAAAATGTAGCGTTTATTAAAGTAATAATTGCAATTAAATTCTGATGATAGGTTTGCAGATACATCAATTTGGCAGATGTCAAAAGCTCAACTGTCATTATTGCAATTTTATACAGGGTGTATGGGTATCCGCGAAAATTTGCACGTGGCGACCTTGTTTGTTAAAATCTAGGACGTTTATCTTATACAAGGTGTCTCCCCGTTGAGTTGCATAACTTCATAGGGTTATTCCTTGTATCAAAATTAGCAAAACGCTTCCAGTCAGCATAGGTCCAATTCTCAGCTGTTTTCGAGATATGGGCACAGACTAGCAGACCGGGAACAAGCCTTAAAAAATTATCCGTATTTGTTGTTTCTATCGTATACTTGTAAAAGCAAAACTCTATTTTTCTTTGTCGCACTTTGCTCAAGGCATCGTATAGGAGGCTCTGCCTGTTTGACTGTTGCGCATGCGTGACCGTATTCTGACCGCTGAGATAATCTCACAGTATTTTTTTTTTGTTTTAGGTGTTTTACCCCAAAGAGCCATTGCAACAGCAACTTTCGTCCATCAAGTTGATGAGCTATTTGATAGCTTTAATGGCAACAGCAGAATAGCTTCTGATGGCAAGGAGCTTCGATGTTGGATGACAGATGAAACGCTACATTTGGAATATTGGCGAGAAGTTTATAATACGGTAGCGCAATGGAATTTCCGTAGGATTTAGAAATCGGGAAATATAATAAGAAACAAACCTCCTTCTCAGCTGGGTTGGTTGACTTCTATAAAAGCGATTCAAGCAATTTGGCGCAACGCAAAATGTGAGCATTTCATTTATCTTCGTCCAAGATCGTTAAATCAAGATAGTCTGGAAAACTTGTTCGGCGCAATACAATCAGGATGTGGATGCAATGACAATCCGACCGTCTCACAATTTATTTACAGCCTAATTGTGAAGAGGACTTGCGAACATTTTTGCATGTAGATGTAGAAGAAACAACTGAGACTGACATACTTGTGCCTGAATTTGATGAGGAGGCGTCGAGAACCAGTACCGATAAACTTACTGATGATATAACCACAGCAGTTTCCTTAGGAACAACAGAAACATTTTCAGTGGCCTACGTTAGTGGTTATATAGCTGGCAGAATTTTAAAAGATGTAAAATGTGGTACTTGCCATGCAGTTCTGACAACTGAGTCAGAGTTGCTTTGTAATCAGTTTATAGATTTTAAAGATGTTGGCAGAAAAACAAAACTGATTCATCCATCTGAAAACTTGGTGATATCAGTCGGCCATTCTATCACTCAGTTAGAAAATATGTTGCTTGCACAATCTTCCAGGATTGACATTGAAAAAAAAAACCACAAATTTATTAAAAAATATGAATTTTTCTTGGATTTCGTGTGATATCCACCGGCAGTTCATCGGTAATAATATAATAAATTGCACTTACACATAATAAAATTATTTTTTTCAAATGTGTTTCTTCATTGAATACTTTATTCTCCATTGGTGGATGAGATGTAAATACTGTTGATACTTTGTAATATGATTTTTGTAATGTTTCATAAATTTTCTAATCTTGTAATAGCAACTAAATTTATATTACCCTCATATGTCAGTTACAAATTATCATCAACACTTTAATTACATTTTTTATTTATAATAAGTTATAAGATTATGATAAATGTAGTTTTCAATTTGATGCAACCTAACAAAGTTATGGACAAGTGTAACAAAAATGCTAATATGTCATAACTTTGTAGGTTTCATTAAATTTGGAACTAAATTTATCGTAATCTTACATGTATTATTATACGCGCACTATTTTAAAATTGCCCGCCAGATTTCTGGATAGCTCCTGGTGCTGCCACCTATGCTTGCCTTTGTTATTTGTGACAAGGATAGATATAAGTTCTTTTCGGACAATTTTTTAGTATTAAGTTGCCGGTCTGGTAGTCTGTAATATGGGTGACCATCCATATTACAGACTGAAGCGCTGAAAGTCACTGGTTACGGTAACATTCATGCACGTTCACTAAATACCTGATATATAAAAGGTAATGGTTTGCTATAAATATACAATATACTTACCTTAAATTTGTTGTTCAACTTATAGGTAGTGCAGGAAACGGGGAAGTTTAGTGAATATTTAATATAAATTTAAATAAAAAGCAGTATTATTAGTAACAGTTTTATTTTGTATAGGACAAACACAGTGACTACCTGATATGAATGAAAGATATTGGTTTCACTTTAACAACAGTTTTCTTTAAACAATTTACAACGTAATAACTCATAAAATATATTCCTTAATAATGAAAAAAATGAACATAGCAATAATAAAAGATAAGGTAAATGGGCCCTCCTTGGAACGTTATTTAGTTATTGAAATTACTGAAATCTAAACAAAGGACAAAAAGAAATATGGCTTTGAAGTTACAACTAATAACAAACAAAGAAATAATATACCTAGGCGGTAAACTTGCGGTTTCTGTTGGTTCTTTGCACTGGGCGTTGTCTCGGCGAGTTGATTCTCTGTCGGCATATGTGGAGGTTATGCTCGGTGATCGCCTCGAAAACGGCTTCTTCGTCGGGGTATCCCTAACTGCAAGTGGCACTTGGACTGTCACTCACCTTGCGATAGCATCCACACTTTAACTTCACCAGCGGGCACAGATATCATCACAATGATGAGGAATTTAAATATCCCACCAAGTGGTTTAAAACTGCAATCTTTAAACATCCGATCACTTATAGGCTCGGTACTTCTTCTTTCGCTGGGATTCTTTATACGGATGGGGCCTTGAGTTAACCTACCCGGTATTTTTAATATGTTTGCGTTCCAACTGGCCTACAATGGCCGTACTCCTTGGCTAACGTTTTTCGACGTCCTTTTCCCACGTCCGTCTCTTACTTGATGCTAGCGTAGTAATCTCGGGGACTATTTTATTACTCCGCCGCATTAGCCGATCAGGAATAGTAAAACAATCACGGGGTGGCTCAAATAAATCATAGTTGTGGTAAGTTGTTACATATTTAAGAAAATACATGAGTTTAATAGCGATCAGCATTGTTGTTACTTCTACTAAGCATGTGCTGTATAGTTAGATACAGTACCAGTAGTCATAAGTAATACGTTACTTACCACAAATTTGTCAAGTACGCTGTGTAATAGCCGTTAATAATAGCACTATTTACAGTAACAACTTGCATTCAGGAAACTGGATTTAGTTGCAGGTATTAATTAACGAGAATAGTTCCAAGTAAAACTTTATCTATTATAAATAAATTTATATCAAGTAAACACTTTACTTAGCCCATTTTTCTCAGTGTATAGTTCTGAATGACTGAAGTAGGTGGAGTTTTTGATTTTCCTCTATTAAACAATTTATTTTATTAATTTAACATATGTCCTTCTTTCAGTGAAGAGCTTATCAACTGATGCGAGATGCAAGGATATACCCATGAAAAAAGATTATATATATTATTTAGCACACATCTACAACGCTATTTAATAGGCGGTTCAAATCTCCTCTTCTTATTTCAACACTCTCTTTATCGTGCCATTTCCACGAATTCGATATAAATTCATAATGATGTAGCCGCTTTATTAAACCGCGTCCTCCATAATAATCCGTAAGCTCTTTATCTTCATAATTGCGTTCCTATAATGGTAAAGCAAACGTTAAAACAACATAATGCAATATAAACGGGCTACTAAAAACGGATCTGCGACGCGTAATCGAACCTGCGTTGTCTGTACACTTCTCACAGGAAAAATCGGGACACCAGCAATCGTGAATTTTAAAATTTCTTGGGTGTAAATGCAGCTTTCAGAGGATATATGCACTTATCAGCCATAAATCACTTTTTTGTGTGTATTATTGCGATCAAAGGTAAAGACTAAATTACCAAAAACAATTTAAGATTATTTACAAAATTTTTAAAGCAATTAATTTCACAAAGAAATTATTTATTTTATTAACCCTACGTTTATTGTACTTTCAAGAAATATATCTTAACTATCCCCTGTGTAATCCAATGTCGTTCTATTTTATTGAAATATAGCTAACACTTTTGGTCTGTGACACAGCTTCGGGCAGTAGCAACGAAAAAGTATTAAATGTATCAAATTCAACAATAAATATTTTAGCACTAACTGAGATTGACGAACAATATGCTTTCTTACAATGTTTGTTATGTATTATAAATACAATAATATTTAAATAATTGTTAATAAACCTGTGCTACATAAAGACAGTTTGTAAAGAGACCCAGTGTTGGCCATATTTCAAGAAAATAGATCAACGACGTCAGATTACACAGGCGATAGCTAAGATATATTTCCTCAAAATACAATAAACGGGGTTCATAAAATAAATAATTTCTTTGTGAACTTAATAGCTTTATTTACGAATTTTATAAATAATCTTAAACTTGGTTTTGATAATTTTTTTATAGATAGAAGAAAACTTTATAGTAATACAATATTTAAGAATATTAAACAACAATAGTAATTAATACATCAATAACAGTGTCAATAGTAGTAATAAATCTGTAAAAATCACATTATCCCAAAACTGAGGAGCCTGACTGACATATTGTTCTATTGCTAAACTAATACTCGCGAGCATAAATCGAAGTAAGTAACTAATATCAAAGCAGCACTAACGAGTAACATAATTTTGAATAATAAAATCCCATCACCACATGTTTTCTTAAAAAAATAATTATCTCTACATAACATCAAACAAGTTAAATACATATATGTTTCTAAATGAAGGCGTCTATTCAAGAGTTCTTTTTTGTTATGTATTTTTTTTGCATTGGTATTTCTAAAGGAAACACCGCCACCGAAACTCCGATTTGTTTATTCTATACATACACCTTTTTCTCTCCATATATTTATTTTTCTCTTTGAATTTCTAGTCGTTACCTTTGATCGCAGTAATATATACAGGGTATTTCACGTAACTGGTTCATTAAAAGTTTATGATGTTCTATTATTTACTTGTATTTGAGATTTTGCCACCAGTATCTGTTCGATTGGAACTATAAATGCAAAATACCTTAACCAAAATATCACTTCCGGTTGAGCATGTCAACTTTGTTATTTTAAATAGAATGATATAATTTTTTATTCATTTTTGGATTCTACAAATATAAATACGTCAGTTTTCATTAGCTATTCCTATAGCTACATGTTGCCGTTTTTGAGTTATTTAAGTTTTTCTTTTTTTTAAGTCATAATCATTGCATCATTGAGAAATTAATATCTCGGGTTAATACTGCAAGTAGAGACTCCAAATTTGCTATGTTATGAATGTAGATATAACTCTAAGAAATGGTGTGCACACTTTACATTCTAACATACAGGGTGTTCAAAACTGTGGAACAAAGTGACAAATTTTCAAATGCAGAAAACTCATTTTTTTTAAATAGAACACCCTGTATTTTAATTCGGAATTAGGAAGTAAATATTATCCCCTATCGCTTTATATGAGCATTCCCTATACCTATCTTTAATAGATTTTGAGATATGAGCGACTCTTTGTTAAACAGACTAAGTATTCTTTTTTAAATAAATAGACACTATATTTTAATTCGGAATTAAGAATAAATATCATCCCTATCATTTTATATCAGCATTCCTATACCTATCTTTAATAGATTTTGAGATATGAACGACTTTTTGTTAAACAGACTAACTAACCCTATCTTTGCGTGTTTGTAGCTGGCTCTGAATGGGATTAATGTCAAATTCATTGACTAACCAAAAGTGTTTATGTATATCCTTGTAATTACACTTCGTACAACCAATATTAATAGAAATGACTATTCGAAGAGACATTCTTGTATGGTTATTCAAAAATAATACATGAATTTGACGGAATCCATTTCAGAGCCAGCTACAAACATTTAAGATAGGGCTACTTAGTCTGTTTAACAAAAAGTCGCTCATATCTCAAAATTATTAAAGATGAGTATAGGAATGCTCATATAAAGTGATAGGGATGATATTTACTTCCTAATTCCGAATTAAAATACAGGGTGTTCTATTTAAAAAATTGAGTTTTCTGCATTTGAAAATATGTCATTTTGTTCCTCAGTTTTGAACACCCTGTATGTTAGAATGTAAAGTGTGCTTACCGTTTTAGAGTGATATCTAATTCATAACATAGCAAATTTGGAGTCTCTACTCGCAGTATTAACGAGATATTAATTTCTCAATGATGCAATGATTATGACTAAAAAAAAAAGAAAAACTTAAATAAGTCAAAAACGGCAACATGTAGCTATAGGAATAGCTAATGAAAACTGACGTATTTATAGTTGTAGAATTCAAAAATGAATAAAAAATTATATCATTCTATTTAAAATAACAAAGTTGACATGCATTTCCGGTCAACCGGAAGTGACATTTTGGTTAAGGTATTTTACATTTATAGTTACAATCGAACAGATACTGGTGCCAAAATTTCAAATATAAGTAAATAATAGAACATCATAAACTTTTAATGAACCAGTTACGTGGAATACCCTGTATAATTAAGTGATTTATGGCTAAAATAAGTAAATACGTCCACCGAAAGTTACATTTACAATCAAGAAATTTTAAAATTCTGAATTGCTGGTGTCCCGATTTTTCCTGTGAGAAGTGTAAGTACTTGCCTCTACGTACAGCATACGTATGTAACTGCCAGAGTAAACCCGCTCCATCATCGTCCGCTCTCTGCAGTCCCGAGAGCGCGCACAGGCAGGCCAATCTAATTAGCTACCGAGAGAGTGTTTTCCAGCGTCCGGCCGCCTTATCTTTAATATATCTTTTTGGCGCGCATTTTTACCGCAACGACGTGATAACATTTCGTTATTTTTTCGCCACAAATTACGATATTAACTGGGGCGAATTATTTATGATATATAATTGTAGAGCCGTCGAGTCATTTATCAAGTCGAATCGGGGCCGATATAGGGGCCTATCGTCTACGCGTAGCGCGTAAACACACTGTTATAAAGCGGAAAATGTATAAGGGTGTAAGAGTACGTTACAGAAAAGGGCAAGATATAATGTATATATAAATTATCATTTCCTTTATGACACATTCCGAAAGTAATTAGAGCAAGAATTTTGTTTAGTTTGTAATTACAATTTTATATACTTACACAGCCCCTATCGGAAATTTTAGGGCCACCTACAATTTTAAGTAAGATAATTAAACAAACCAATAATTTGTAATGGGACGCCCAGAATGCATTTAATTTTAAATTTGATTTACCATTTAATTCCTTAATAAAAGATATTCGATTTCATTCTATTTATATAATCATACAAAACATGTAGAATTTGTAACGTATTTTTAGTTCTATTTAATCGATGTGTGTGGTGACGTAAGCGGCGTCAAGGAAGGAAGCGACGAATAAAGAAGTTTGCCACGAACACGGGGACAACTCAATCTTTATTTATATTATTGTATCCCCTTCGAAACTGTTGGCTTGTCTCAGTTAAGGTTTGGAAATTGTTGAAATAACGACCCCAATTAGGAGTTGTAAATTTATTAGCGTTTGAACTCAAAGAAGCTAGGTCTTAATTGGTACCTCAGTGACCAACTAAATTTATTTCATATTTTATAAATATTTAAAAAATATTAAATCTTTCTTGAATATTTATATTAATATAATATGCATAAATATATTATAGAAAATATATTAGGAAAACATTTAAAAAATATACATGTTATGTAGCATTAATAATATTTTATTGCAAATGTTTTCTCAATATATTTTTCATAACTCTGCAAGAATATTTTGCTTTGTATTTCTGTAAATATTTATTCATATAAAAAAAAAGATTGAATTTTTGCTTTTGTACATTTGTGCGTAGGACGAATAATATAAAATGGGTAAAATATGCATACATATTAAGTAGGTATGTACCTATTTAAAATGATAGTTTAAAGATTAAATTAGATAATATATATCTAATATGATTTAATTAGTATCTAAGTTGGGCGCTGTATTTTCTATTAATATATCTGCGTTTTGTATTATATTTATTTGTATATTTGTAAGTTGCGAACGTCAACACAACACCTCTATTCATTACGGTGCCGGTGTTATATGATTTAGTATTGTTTATGCGTTTGTGAATTAGGTACATAGAATGCATACGCGCACGTACGTATCATCAACGTTTTCATTCGTTTGCCCGTTACATGTTATAGTTTATAATAGTATACGATTAGGGCAGATTAGGGTTAACTGTGTAATTAATTGTTGCGGGGTGTTTTAGTTTTTGTGGTGACTATGAGGTAAGCAAAAATTTGAACATGTCATGGCGTTTATAAGATAATTGGAATGCTCAATATAGCTATGTTCAGAAATCGTTTAATAATATAATTGTAGGAATTTTATGCATCATATATATGCTGCATCTACCAGATAAATTGCTAGTTGATTTTCTTAAGAGATTCATCTCGGTAGATAAGCGTCATAACCTCAAATAGAGGTTAGAATACGTTGTGTTGTTTTATTGTTTGTACATACGTAGAATGTTTTCAAATATTATGTAATAAAGTAAAAATAAGTATCGTAAGTATTAGAATGTAGCTACCACTCCAATTATTGTAAATGCTCCAAATGTATTAGTAGGTGTTGATAATGTTGTACGATGTTTTATTCATGGTATGATCTAATACAATTGGCATTGTTTTAGAGGCCGCAAGGAAACGCCATGAGAACGCCACTATCGCAGATATGAAAAAAGCCATAGGGTTGTACCTGGCACCAGCCAAGGCTAGACTTAAAAATGAATATTTTTCACTTTTATTGGCTTATTCAAATAAAATGATAATAAATACTGCTATAGACTGGCACCCCGGGTTTCGGAAATTCAAATGTGTATTTTTATTTATTCCTAATCAGCCTTGTCAAAACAATGATAGAGTTTCCGCTGTTCTAAAATTTATTAAGAATTTTTATTTAATGTTTGCATTATTCTTTTGGCCAGTCGTGTATATTTAAAATCATTTATTTGTACATTTGCGTGTACTAGTATTGTTTAGTTTATTTGTTAGAGTTTTCTTAGAGTTGGTTCTGCGTTCAACGCAGGAATTGTATATTTCATGTATATGGGGAGGCCTAGTTAGGTTAAAGCAGTTCGTTGAAAGTTCCCGTAAGTAGAGATGTTGTTTTTATTTTTCTTATTGCCGCTGAGGTAAATTCATTTTTAATTTTAATGTTGCTCGGTTTTGATTGATTAGCTTTCAAGGAACTCCTATTTAATTATTGCTGTATTGTTTAATTGTGTACACATTTGTGATGTTACATCATAATTATTGTAAAAACGTTCTAGAGGATTCCGCGAAAGAGTGTTAAATTATCCGTTTTCTTATTAATTGTTTTGTATTTTTGTTAATCACCTCGGGGAAGGTGAAGTGAAGCTTTGAGCTATTAAATTTTAAATTTCAATGTAGATTATATTTTTCTCCACGTGTAAATTATAGTTTGGATTTCATGACGCGTGGATGATTTTTTTTATGAAATCCTTCTAGAACGAATCTCCATTTTGTTTGTTAAAGGATTTTAAATCGTCCTTTGTCATATTAAATTCATGCAGGTTTGTTTATTCCAGAACCTATATTCAGGTTTTCATTTCTCCTGCAAATTTGTATAAATGTTTTTTTTTCTTTTTTTTAAAAATAAACTTAATGATTGTAAATATCATTTAAAATACTAATTTTTTATTTTGATTTTGCAGTTCTATTATGGGAATTTTGAAGAAAGTCATTTTACAATCACCCACTTAGCTTCTTCAGAAGCTACTTGAGATTATAAATCTCTGGCGCCCTTTTAACTTCATTTTTGCTGAGCTAGCTAAATTAATTTTGTCATTTTTAATTTCTCTTAAATTTTATGCTTGGACCATCAGTTCACAGCAATACGTTTATTTTTTTATTTAGAACATTTCAATTAAAAAATAGTGATTAATTTGATAAACCTTCAGTATGCCTTAAAAGATGCCAGAATTATTGATTATTAACTTGTATGGTGATGGTGAAAACAAGATCTTGCCTTTTAGACAACTCTATGTATGTTTCAACTTTTCGTTATCGACGTTATACATTCTAAATAGCCAAGAACAATTTTAGTTCATTTTGACAAATTAAATAGATTGCATAAAAAATCTCAATTTTCATATAAATATTTTACAAATATTTAGAAAAAATATAGCGCTTACATTAATTTTAAAATATGGAATAAATATTTAATTAAATATTTTATCTATATTTAGAAAAAAATGAAAAATATATTCAAAAACCTCTCACGAAAAATATTTATAAAATATATTTTTAAAAATATCTATGTAATATTTCTGGCTGTTAGGGTATTGATAAAAACTGACTACATACTACTTAGAATACTAATTACGATGAAAAGAATGAAATGCGAATAATGTCTTATACTTTTTCTTACGTCTATATATAAACTTACAAAGGACGTAGGCGGGGTAGTGGTTTTGATGACTTAAAAACAGAGGAAGATATATCCTTTTCTAGGTGTCTAGTCGAAACTTACTTCTATCTACTATTGTCATGGTATGCGAAAGTTTTTCTTAGAAAAACTGTGAGAAGTGATAATTCTAATATTAACTTAAACTCGTGAGAATGAATAGATAAAGAAACTGCTATCATACATTGTAACGTACTGCTATGGTTAGCAACCCATGTTTCGCCAGTGTATTTTTAGTTGCCTAGTAATTTGTCATGATTTTTCCGTTTTGCTGAATCATTGTATCGAGAAATTTCCACAGTAATGGTTAGTTTGTATAAAAATTAGTTAAAGAGGTAATTGTATAATTTATTTAATTAAATGTTAAGTTTTTTTAAATTAATTCGTTTCTTTAAGATTTCTAGCGTTTGCTATTCTATTTAATGTTCTACTAGATTTTGTCGGTAAATTGTGCGTTTGCGTTGTACGCAGCAGTAGATTTTTGTCAGGCAGTTCCTTGGTCGACTGTTACCGTGAGTACTTGTATTTTTAAATCTTTGCTGCCATTTTGTTTATTCATTTGATATAGAGATTTGATTAATTGTCTTTTATTCTTATTCATCAAGGAATTCGCTTAATAATAATTGTTTTTATATTGATGTGTGCACATTATAGATAAAAGATCATTTATTATTTTCGTGCAGGAAGATATATTTAAGTTTTAATTCTCTCATTATAGTTTTAAGAGTTAAATTTTTCAGTTTTTCTATTTTGCTGTTTCGTTTTTAAATTTCAATCATCTCGGTTGGGTGAGTAGAAACATTGTTCTTGCATTTAGTTTTCCATTTTTGTAAATTTCTTGTGTTTGTCCACGCTTAATTTAGTTTGTGTTAATTTGAAACCACGTGGATTGATATTTATTTAGTTAGCATTACTTTCCTGAACAAACTAATCTTTTACTTTGATATAGGAAATAGCATTGTCCTATTGTAATTTAGAATCAAGTGCAGTTTTTTTTACTTTTAGCCAGAACCTTCAGTTCACGGTTTTTTTTTCTGCCATTTTGTAATTTTACCCATTTATAAAATAAAATTTGTTTGTTAATTAGCATCTTTGGGTTGAAAATTCTGTTCTTTTATTTTTAAATTAAACCTTTTCAATTTTTGGAGTAATTAAGATAGTCAGATTTCTTTCCCCCACAATTTACCTTTCGTGGTTAGATTCAAGTTTTAATTCGCGAGGGTAAAGCTGAGGTTAATAGTTTTTTTTTTGCGTTCATTAATATCTTAACCGTTGAGCCAACTAAATTTAATTTTCTTGTTCAATTTAAAATTCAGTTTTTGCATTTTTCAATTAACTCAATCAGTACACAGCAGTAAGTATAGAAGAATCATGGAAAGCAGAGATGATAAATCCATTATAGGTTAATAAAAGATACAAGGGTAAAAATAACATGGAAAATAGGCACTGAATCATTATCTGTAGACCTAAAAATTAAAGAATTGATACACCAAACTATTGGTAAAGGTTTAAATAATTTCAAAGTAAACAAAAAAGAAAATATAAAAGTATATAACTTATTGAATTCTCTCCATTCAGGAGAAGGCTGAATTATTTACAAACGACTGTTTTTCTTACAAAAATCCCTCTCTCAAAATCGTACAACGCAGTCGTATTACAATTCAACGACAATATTCAGCAGAATCCGCATTAAATCTACACAAGGAAACAATAGACAATAGAATGAATGGAATAATTAAAAAAAACTTAACACTAAATAAATTAAAATCATACAATTTAACTCTTAAACTAAAATTTATACAAAACAAAATTAAAAATTGTGTGAAAAATTCTCGATAAATCGAAAACAGCTGTTTAAGCAAAGAGAACAACCATAAAAGCAAACTATGCAACTTAAATACACTCTGCGAAATGGGTTTGTCTAACCACAGCATTACGTATGCCTATGTTTGAAGAAGACTGCTAGAAGCTACAAACTATCATATTTTATCCCAAAAAAAACCTATATTTTCTAAAAAAAAAACAATTCTCTTGATATTCTATAAATTATTTATTATTATATTCGTCATATGTAGGATATTACAGGTTATGTTACTAAGGAGTTACTTTTTAAACAAAGCAACGCTGACTTATTTTATTTATTTATTTTACAGAAGCGACACATTTAAATCATTATTACTCGCCCTGTACATACATAGATATTTATACACTTCTTCCACTTCAAACTAACCCGATTACCTGTGTTAAAACTGGATCGGTCTACGGAGATCGATCTCATTAAAAATAAATTATAAAACCAGTGGCCGGGACAATGGTTTCCTCTACCAGACACTCACTTCTTCGCATTGCTGCGCCCCTGTCTCTACGAGGAAGAACAAGGACTCGATGGAGCGGATCGAACAACGCAGCAAATAACAGCACAACAACAACAACAACAGTCTTAAATCGGCCGGAGATCTCCGGTTCGGCACAATGATGCGTCTATAATTCGTTTACGGATGATTAGGGCGAACGCGGGGAGCTAATGCGTGGTAATGGCCGGTAGGTGCGTCGGATTCCGATCGTCCGATAACGTTGAGCGTGGCTTGCGCTAGAGGACGCGCTCGCGCTAGTCTTTATCCGGCGCTCCGGTGGTTTGAGGATGACGTTGGAAATGATGATGACATGATGGATGATGATTTGCTGTTGTTGTTAATATCGTTATAGAAGTTTGCCTTATTAATGACTGCTTAGATAACAATTAAAAATACGAAAATATGTGTTTACCCTAACAGCCAGAAATATTACATAGATATTTTTAAAAATATATTTTAAATATTTTTCGTGAGAGGTTTTTGAATATATTTTCATATTTTTTTCTAAATATAGATAAAATATCAATTAAAATATTTATTCCATATTTTAAATTAATGTAAGCCTATATTTTTCTAAAATATTGTAAATATTATTTATATGAAATTGAGATTTTTTATGCAATCTATTTAATTGTCAAAATGAACTAAAATTGTTCTTGGTTATTAGAATGTATAACGTCGATAACGAAAAGTTGAAACATACATAGAGTTGTCTAAAAGGCAAGAACTTGTTTTTTTCACACTCACCATACAAGTTAATAATCAATAATTCTGGCATCTTTTAAGGCATACTGAAGGTTTATCAAATTAATCACTATTTTTAATTAAGTGTTCTAAATAAAAAACAAACGTATTATATTCATTTTATTTGAATAAGCAATAAAAATGAAAAATACTCATTTTTAAGTCTAGCCCTGGCTGGTGCCAGGTACAACCCTATGGCTTTTTCATATCTTCGTAGTGGCGCTCTCATGGCGTTTCCTTGTGGCCTCTAAACAATGCCAATTGTATTAGATCATACCATGAATAAAACATGTACAACATTATCAACACCTACTAACACATTGGAGCATTTACAATAATTGGAGTGGTAGCTACATTCTAATACTTACGATACTTATCTTTACTTTATTTCATAATATTGAAACATTCTACGTACAAACAATAAAACAACACAACGTATTCTAACCTCTATTTGAGGTTATGACGCTTATCTACCGAGATGAATCTCTTAAGCAAATCAACTAGCAATTTATCTGGTAGATGCAGTACATATATGATGCATAACATTCCTACGATTATATTATTAAACGATTTCTGTACATAGCGATATTTGAGCATTCCAATTATCTTATAAATGCCATGACATGTTCAAAGTTTTGCTTACCTCGTAGTCACCACAAAAAATTAATTACACAGTTAACCCTAATCTGCCCTAATCGTATACTATTATAAACTATAACATGTAACGGACAAACGAATGAAAACGATTGATGATACGCACGTACGCGTATGCATTCTATGTACCTAATCCATAGACGCATAAACAATACTAAATCATATACACCGGCACCGTAATGAATAGAGGTGTGTATTGACGTTCGCATCTTACAAATATTACAAATAATATAATACAAAACAGATATATTAATAGAAAATTTACAGCGCTCACTTAGATACTAATTAAATCATATTAGATATATATTATCTAATTTAATTTTAAACTATCATTTAAATTAGGTACATACCTACTTAATATGTATGCATATTTTACCCATTTTATATTATTCGTCCTACGCACCAAATGTACAAAAGGCAAAAATTCAATCTTTTTTTATATGAAATAAATATTTACAGAAATACAAAGCAAAATATTCTTGCAGAGTTATGAAAAATATATTGAGAAAACATTTGCAATAAAATATTATTAATGCTACATAACGTATATATTTTTTAAATGTTTTCCTAATATATTTTCTATAATATATTTTATGCATATTATATAATATAACTAATATTCAAGAAAGATTTAATATTTTTTAAATATTTATAAAATATGAAATAAATATAGTTGGTCACTGGGGATATCACAGCAAAATATTACTTAAGATTTCCAGACGTAATACCTCAAACACAAGCATCCTTTCAACACAATAAACGTCACATCTTTATCGTCATTCCCCACTTGTTTATCGCCCGAATATTCTAAGTTCGCGTAAATTCAAAAAAGAAAAGAGAAACACACTAGGAACGAATACCGTCCATAGTCCCTACATACATACATAGCTAAGTATTGAGGATATTCACAGCTTGAAGGCTCCACAGTCGTTTAAATTTAAACGTCGAATCGAATCACAAATTACTCTGTACCGGGACATAAACAGAATTAAACCGTGAATGGCGTTCCCAGCAGGAATGTTTGTTTTGTCCCGACGTATATTTATCGTAAATTCAGATTCTGTTCGTAACGCGTTTATATGGACGCATAACTGTCGCATCTTCGGGAATTTATACTTAATAGAATACTTTTGTCAGTGGCGTATTTATAATATGGGGAGGGGAGTTGGGTTCTAATTACCGTACGTTGTTATAATGGGATGTAAAATTATCATTTATATCGGTTTTGTTTATAGTATGAGCAACTAATTCTTGTGAAGTTTATGAGTAAAATTTATTATTAGGTAGAGTGCTCGCTAAATCGGATGGATCCAGAGTAGAACGTGAGGTAAACACTGAATAACGTGTGGAACAGAAATAATGTAATTAAAAGAAAGCAATAGCACTATCGTCATGGGTTTTCATACGGCTTTTGTCTAATTGCAACTCAATATACACTAATGTCAAGCCGGACAACAAGTGTAGTACACCAAAATTTGCATAAGGTATGAGTCATTCAACTAACTTCCGCGCAAAAATAAGATAATAAACATTTTTCAAAACAGTATATTTCTGATAACAAATACAACAGGTTTAATTAAAGGTACAGAAGGTTGAAACAATATATATATATATTGTAAAAATACACATTTATGTCATGTCTAACTTATATCAGACATTCTTCATAATTTATACGAGGTACTGAATGGATAATAATAGATGGATGCTTTTCATAGCCATACGCTCTACAACAAATACTATAAGATTCAAAAAGACTGTCAAATCCGCTCCTATAGATAGTAATAGGGTGTAGGTATTTGCCGCGTGTTTGTAATGAAGGTTTGAACTAAGTCAGTGTTGGAACACAAGAAAGTAAACGGATCTGTCATAAATAAGGAAAACGTAAGCTATATTTGAACTCGCATTATATAAACAACTATGGATTGGTGTTTCTGCTTGTAAAAATGAAATGTAATTAATTTAACTTTACTAAATTAAGATTTTACAAGTCTTTACTAACCTCTGTTTAACTAAATTTATTTATTACTTTAAATTATAACATACAATTAGTATAATTATAAAGAGACAAAACTGCATCTCTCAGTTCTTCTATGGTATGCATGCGGTTTCTATAGATCCTATTTTTTAGATAGCCGAACATGAAGTAATCTAATGGGGTTAGATTAGGCGATCTTGGTGACCATCTTTGTGCTCTAACGACCCTGTCAGCAAAAACCGTTGAAGATATTGGCAGGTTTGTCGAGCAGTATGTGCTGGAGCATTATCGTGCTGAAATAACCTGCTTCAAGCTCATTTCTTTGTAACTCTGCATAAACAATTCCAAACATGTTTGGTAACGTTGGGCTGTTACAAGTTTCTCGAAGAAATTTGCCTATTATTCGTTGCCTGGACATTGCTAACCAAACTCCAACTTTACGGGATGCAATTGCGTTTCTTCGAAATTCATGTGGATTTCTGCAGACCAGATACGATAGTTTTGTGAATTGATATAGTCTGTTAGATAAAACCAGGCTTCATCCGAGAAAAATTATTTGTTTAGCAAGTCATCGTCCCTTAAATTGTTATTAAACCAATGACAATATGCCAATCGCCTATCGTGATCTAATGGTAATAATTCCTGTACCGTAGAAACTTTATAGGGATGAAAATGTAACTTTCTTTTGACAGCTCATTGCGCTGAAGTGTTATGATAAGCTAAAAAAATTATAAAATGTAATAAACTATTTCATTAAATATTAATACGATTTTTTACCTGTTTGTTGAGCTAATTACCACAGATAAATTCCCTTATTTTCTTACAGTATTCAGAAATACTATTGTTGGTGATATTAGATGTAAATATAAACGATTTTAAAAAAAATTATAAGATAAATAATCGAAAGATACTACAACACGCACGCCAATGTCGCTAAATGTCAAGAAAATTCATTTAATGTATGAAATTTATATGTAACTAACTTCGCTCATTAAATTGATAATAAGTATAGATAAATTTTTCCGGAAAACAGTTTTTTTCTTACGACAATCATTTTGAATCTCATAGTATATAATATAAATTAAAAAATTGGCAACATGTTTCTTTAACATGCCTACACTGCTTACACGCTGTGTTCAAAGTGGGAATCACCATTATTTATGCAAGCATCTATCCTCTTCTTCATGTTTTCAGAAACATTTATTAATTGCTCATTTGTAATATTCTCTATTTCATTTCTTATTGCTTCTTTCAATTGATCCATATTATGTAAGCGGTTCCGATAAATTTTATTTTTTGGATGACCAAATATAATATAATAATGAATGTCATAACAGAAGAAAAGATAAATAAATAATTTTTATTCTTGATAATCTAAAAATTCCTTTTCGTATATGTAACTAACGGATCTAAGGTTATGTATCAATATATCTTCGTATATATTATCTCTGTTTGTATATACCTAATACAGATACACAAGCAGCGCCTCATGGGTCCTTTAATTTACATTAGAGAACAGCAGGAGATATTGCTGTGTCATTCAGAGGCAATTAGGAGTCGATGAAGACTTCAAACGGGTAAATTGAGAGGAATCGTTTTACAAATGTATAGGTTAGATGCCTACATGTACTTATGAATATGTACTTAGAAATGTTGAGTGTAGTTATAAAAAACAATTCTTATATTCTTCAAATTATTGTAAAGGTGTGTAATGTTTTTTTTTTTATATGTATACAGTTTTTACAAACAGATAAAGTATGGCAATTTTCTCTTTTTATTTTTCTATACTATAGCAGTAAGCTATGAAAACAAAATTGATAGATGCACATCGCGTTTCACAACAAAATTCAAACGAATTATTAAACGGCAGAGTCCTTTTGCGAACATATTGGTTTCCTAAAGTTAAAGAAAAGATCAGCTTACATACAGTGTCATATTAAATGCTTAGTATAGTTCATTTATTATAACAGACGAGGTACTACGTGAGTCAGTTTGCTATGACGTCACGACCGTGTTGCAAATTTTCTGTTCGTCAAAACGTAAACAAACCGTTAGGTTATTTAACTGTCAACCACTTTTGACAGGTGAATAAACAAACTCTTCAAAATAACATTTACCGTTAATATTAGTGATAATTCTTTTTGAAAATCAGGATTTAAAGTATGTTAATCATGATAGCAATGGAAAAAAATAACAAAAAAGCACAAGTGAGTATAATAAATTTAATCGGGACCATTATCGCTTAAAGTATTCACAGTGAAGATTCGTATGCAAGTTTCTTCTCTATCCAAACCAATCTCTCTGATTTACTACTTCTCAATGTTGTTGCCAATATGTTGTACAACAAGTACGTCAAATTTCCAAACTAATTTAATTCAATCTGCTTTATACAATTGTATGCATCCTCGATCTGCCATATTTCATCCATCGTTTCGTAACAAACTTCCTTTTTTTTGAGAACAAATAATATCTACCACAACAATGTACTTCAACCATAGAAATGTCTTTTTCTTTAAGAGCACTGTTCAAAATGTTTAATGTGTTATGTTCGTCTGAAAAATGTATGTGAAAGAACCACCTCTGTAAACAATATTTGTATATACTCACTGGTTTCGTACATGTCATAAATTGTGTTTCCAATAGCACATTAACAATGAGTAGAATAATCAATTTTTACAACATTTATTTCGTATGCATTTTCGTTTTGGGTTAGTTGATGTAATTCCTTGTTTACTCATGGATGAAACTTTGCTTATGTTTGCAACATGAATGTTTAGAATACTCGTTACTCTCTAAAAACGAAATACTGTAAATAATATGACATTTAAAAAATATATGGATTTTATACTCCTCGCACGAAAGTTAACGGGAGTAATGGCCCATTGTTCTCGCGTTCTGCGTCGAAATGCACGATTAACAAAACTATTAACTCCTTCGATTGTTTACACAATGTTTTCGGTATGGTTTAGTTGTAATAACTACTTATTTTAAATAAATATATACCAAGTATAAACGCAAATTCCCACACTTTACTGCAAATGCAGAATATAACCCTTTGACAGTTGACAGCAATAACTAAATTGGTCGGAATACATTGGGAAGATGTGACAAGCAAGCAATTTAAAAAGCAGTAGACACCAACATAGTATCTTTAATTGAACATGAATAAGTTATATGTTAGTTGGTTATTTTAATAATATAGTATTGCATGGCCCGAATTTTCAAGTAATGACGTACCTCGTCTGTTATAGTAAATAAAGTATATATATTTTTTACTTATAAGTAATTACAAAATTGTTGACTCCTTCAAAAAATATTTGAGTAGTTTATGAAATTGATGAAATCAAAAACAAAAAGCAATAAAAGTAAGGCTTGTTAAGTAATTAGAAGTCTAAAATAAAAGCACATGGAAAATTTATTCATTTCTAGTGAATACAAAACCTACTTTTTAGTCTTAGCTCTGTCACTTAGGATAGAATTGGCAACATTGTTCAAATATCGCTCGAACTCAGTTTACTTAATTCAATTGAGCTACTGAAAACGAAAAAACGGAAATATGCAATTTATCTAAAAAAATATTTGAAAAAAAAATCGAAATTTTCAATATTTTTTTAAATATATTTACGACCATTTCATATAACCACAAAATTAAATGCGTAAAATTTTCAAATAATTTTTTTGGATATCATGTCATCAAACCTCACTTTTTGCCGATTCATAACATACTTTTTAAATTTGCCGCCATACAAGCGGTGAAATGACATGTGTCAACGTCAATTCTGAAGTTCTTAGACCTGTTGAATCTAACCCACGATAAGAATTTATTTATATGTTTTAATAATGAAAAAATTACCCTTATGAAACTATTATAGTTCCTTAATATACAATCATCAAAAATATGTCATGTCTAAATAGGGCACATAAAATATAATTCTCTGCAATTTGATAAGGATTTACTTTAAGATCAAAATATTTACGCAGATAAACGTCTGCTTAATGTAAATGAATTAAATATTTGAGAAAAATTATATATTTGCCAAATACAAAGAATAATTTCACCTGTTTACCGAAATGTCATTATATATTCAACTTTCCTAATATGGTAATTATAAAGAATTTTATAAAGATCTCAATTTTAATTCACTACCTGGTACCATAAAATTAATAAACACTGGTTATCTGCAGATTGAATTAAGCGTGCAGTTAATCTATTTGTTGAGGCGGCCATTTCAAATAAATAACAATAATTATAAGATTTTGAAGATACTATAAATACCAAATACCACAATTCCAGTGTCAGTATTGAATGTAGTACCTCGTAATATATCCTGTGATATATTTATTAGTGTGTGTCTGATATTTTTATACGTGGATTTTTCAATTAAGATTCAGTGGTGTGAATAGGTGCTTAGATATTAAAATACGTCTAAAGCTTTAAGTCAAAATGTGAGTACCCACATATTAGCTTTGTTCGTTTGTCATAAATGGAGTGGCTTTAGAGTACTCTGAATTGAAGTCACGTGATTACGGTGGTAATTTGAAACGGCAGCAGAATACATAAATAGATCAAGAGAACATGCATTTCATGATTTAATGTTGTAATTCAGTATTTATACCTATCCTAACCTCAAGCTGATCGATTGTTTTATGCTTGTAAGTTGTTTATATCTTGAACAATATGGTAGTAGTACACGTCTTCCCCTGTTATGAGGCTATACTAACAATGCCCGAAGTAAATCTTAAAAATATTACAATCATATATTCACAATTTAACATAACCATAGCCATAACCTATATTACCCTCAAACTGATCAAACTTGCTCTTCCTCTAGAGCAAGTGCAGGATTGGACTATTCAGAACAGTTCAAAATAGCACTAGATTTACAAACGAACATCAGTAACTGAAATCCTCGATTCGTCTGGCACAAACGAACACGTAATTTTGTGTTCTGAACTACACCAAGTGACTAACGAACAAAGCTATTATAGCATGCAATTTATATCGCTTATTCTTACTATTCAACTTAATCTTGGGACAACGGAAACATGTTACGTGTTTTAATTTTATTTAACTGTATATTAAATTCAAACCTATAAAAGATGCATATGTAGGTATATTATATAATATTGTTCCTTGAATTAGTATTTTGTAATCGTTGCTTTTGGTGCTTCGGAATAACAAGGTTTCGACAGCTTGAAAACTATTTTTTTTTAAAACAAAATCTTATAAATCATGAGCTTTTACCTTTGTTTGCGAGAGTAATTTTTCCTGCACTTAAAATATCACTTTTCATAGTATGTAAAGTTATTATATTAAAACCGCAGTTCTATTTTAAAAGTTTAAACACTATTTATTAACTACTTAAACACTTCTTAACACATCTACTAAATATGTATTCTCTCTTTACTCTACTATTCTAGACTATTCTACGAACTAAATATTCTCTTACAAATATATCATCTCGCTTACCTGTGATTTTAGTACCTATATATTCAAGATTTTTAAAATACTAAACTGCACTATCCAAAAACCTTCGTTTAGGTAAAATACATACCTATTTCTAGAGATAAAAAAAGCGTGACAGGGCTCAAACACACTCACAACAACTTTTAACGGTTTTCTAACCTAACTTCTACAATGCTGTCACCAGTTTACATTCCCCACTAAAAATAATTCAATTTTCCCACCACTTACTTTAATATTTGACACATTGATCCACTATAAATTACTTATTTTATATTTTTACCCCGAGATAACGAAAAATAACTGCATGGTATTCGAATTTTGCCTAGATCGTACGTAATGCACGCATCCCTATATATTTACGTGATAATTTTTGTTGCAGGTCTTCCATTATTATTGATTCTCGAATATATTCTCACTTCTGCACGAATGCAGTTTTGGATCTTGCCAGTAACACATATTTCAAACAAAGCATTCAGTGGAACTTACATAGGAGCAGTGGTGTCAGAAGAACGTCATCGCCAATTCCTAAAGAGGATAATACGGAGACGGACTCAATACCGGACGAAGATCCGCAATATCTTCGGTTTAAACAAGGATTACAAGGTGCACGGAGAGATGAATTAGACAGTTGCTGGTGTGAAAGAAGCGATACTATAAGTATTTGCTGGCTGTTTCACGATGCGTGATGGATAAGATGGGGTGAACGGGTGAGATCTGAGAGAAGAATGAAATATGACGATATATATTTGTAAATATGTATATATAATACAACACTTATTGTAAATACTTGTAAATATTATTTTATTACATTATCCTTTTGTATAATTGATAATTGTGATTAAAGATTATGTAAAAATTATTTCCTTTTTCTATTAAAACTCCACCATTCATCACTATTTCAATATCGAATATAAGCACCTAAAAATCATATACGTTATACAAAGTTACAAGGAACTTCCTAATATTGACAACGTTTTCTTTTTTTGCATGATGACTGACACTTAAATTTGCTTTACAGGACCTGTCATTCGAATTTATTGAATTCTATGTAAATTCGTTTTAAATTCCACTACCCGATACCAAAAAAAAAAACTGTTAATAAATTGAAGAATAAACGCTAAATACTAGTGATGGGTTGTAATGAAGCAAACTGCTATTTTGTAGCAGCTGTACCTATTCAATATCAAAAGAAACTGCTACTTTTTGTAAATTTTTACTTTTTTGATAATTTATTAATTTGGTGCATTTTGTAGTTGTAACTTCAGTGCTTATCCAATTTTTAAAAGTGTTGCCAATAATATCTTAGTATAAATAAAATTGTAAATAGGACGAACATGTTTTATTTATTATCAAGGCACAAATAAGAAAAGTTTAATTTACACAAACTCTTGGTAATATTATTGAAATAGCTATATGTGAAAGTAAATATCACTAATTAGTTCCATTTAATTGATTGGATCGGATTACCCTTAATTGATACGGTTGAAGTAAAGATATAAGAATAAATAGAAATAAGAGATTATACAAATATTTACTTGGAAGTGAAGTCAAAGTATAAACAATAAGGACAATGAATGAGTCATGGGGCTCAATGGGTCTCAATTTCTAAGCCTAACTTCACTTCAAACAACAGCCTCCCAATATGACAGTTTGTTATTGTTTACATTCGTACCTACATAAATTAGTTTACTTCATCCGTTAATCTACATGATTTACTTGTTTTATTTATTAATTTTACCTATTTTAGTAATTTAAAATTACCCCTGCAGATTTAAAATCAATTAATGAAGCTTTTGATAAGGTACATTAATTGTGTAAATGGTAAACTTAGTGGCCATAACATTTACATATTTTGTTATATCCCTAGCAGCAAAATTTAAATTTCCCGCAAATATTTTTAGTAACTTCAACGTTGAGACACAAAATTACCAATGATTTTGTATCAGATTACTAGTTACTTTGATGTCTTTCTGTTGAAGTTACTAAGAATAATTGTGGGAAATTTAAATTTTGCTATTAGGGATATTATATTGTTAAGTTTTAAGCGAAATAACCACGAAAGAAGTACGCCAATAGACATATGCTATTGTGCCAATTCGCTCTTGCAAGATAAATTCTAGTGTGAACGATGGTTGCAGTTTCTTTGAATTTCCTAATAAATCTATTATTATATGCAACAGGATAAGAACATTTATTCACATTATAGACAACTCTATATTATTTAGTCTACGCCTGAAACTATATCCACTTGTGCACTCCAGGACAACATTCCCACATAGCCAAATTTAAATTGCCCGCAATTATTCTTAGTAACTTCAACTTTGAAACATAAAATTACCTACTATTTTGTATTACTTTGATAGTTATTTTAATGCCTTTGCGTTGAATTTACTGAAAAATAGTGACGGGAAATTTAAATTTGGCTATTAGGGTTGTGGACAACCATAAAATGAATTAGTCGAACAAAAAGGAACAGTCTTTGTATTACACAGAACGATATAGTCATAATTCTTGAACCCTAATTATAAGTTAGTGTGTGTTCGTGTTAGAAATTTCAAAGTCTACAATAAAGAAAAGGAAAAAGATTATATAGGGTAAAATATTTAAATACCTATATTCCAAAACTATGAAAACAATCAAAGCTAAATATATTTCCATATTATATGAAAATTAAACCAACCCTTGTCACTGATGATTTCCTTCTAATAATTATTCAATTAATACTTTTATTATCATCTTTAGAAAAATCATTAAAGGAGATAATCCCTTAATTGGAAGTTAATATAGTCTAGTATTTTACTCAGTACAATTAAGACTGTGTTACTAATTAGCGATTTAACCACTTTAATGAGCTCAATTTTATATAATACCCCCAGGGAAAGATAATTGGATATATTTACATAATCCGTGATTACACCTAATTAGTACATCATTATTTGATAATTATTTGATTTATTTGTAATTTCTATTAGTCACACATACGTATATATATAAATTACGCAAATACAGTTTATCACCATTCATTGCCTGATCGAGTTCGACGCAACATTAACCAAAGCAGAATTATGGCTCAAAATAGCTGCAATTACGAGAGAACCTCAACACGTTTAACCCAAAATTCCCTGATGGAAGTGACCAGCCCGGAATCCGAAAACGAGTACAAGATATGGAGGCAACGACTGGAACAACCACTGCGTGGTGTTTGTTGCTGTAGATGTCAAAATCAGCTGGCAAGAAATATTGATGTAGGACTTCAAAGACATGGACAACTCCTAATATCCAATAAATACATCCAACAAGACGTTATGATGTATATGATGGCAACGCATCATTATGTAAATTTTAGATATTTCGCTGTATTTTTGCTACGATAGTACAAATTGAGGTTATGTTGTTATTGTTGTATAAGCTCAAGGATTTTGACAATTCGTGATAACACTAATAATAACACCTAGACATATATACTGATATATATGTATATAATGTATTTTTTAAGTAAATTCTAGAAATTTCGTTGTGTATTTTTACCACGATGGTACAAAGTTATATCCTTATTTTATTGTATTACTTATAATGTGAATGTACTGATAATTTCTATCACAAAGGTGTATTTATTTTATTGATTTTTTAATAAACACTTTTATAGTTTGTTAAAAGAAATCTTTTGTTTCATTTCTTTTTCCCTGACAATGTAAATTGAGGTTATGTTTGTTATTTTACTGTGTTGCTATACGAATGTATTAGTGCAAATTGTGGTGACGAATATACACACTAATAAAAAAATTTGACAAAATTAACAAAAATATAGCAAATCTTCGTCGTTCCATAATAATATGCGAATGTTGTGAAAATACGATGACAAAATCTGTATTAAAATGCTCGATTTTATAAATATTTTATTTTATTAAAAAAAAGAAACCTGTTATTTAATTGTTTACCACGATATAGTATAAATTAAGGTTAATTTTGTTATTTTACTTTGATATTAAGCCAATTTAATGAAGGTTACTAATAAGACAAAGACGTATAAGTATTTATTTTGTTTCGTTGTTATTTTTCAAATAAATACCGATTTTGTTTAAAAAAATAATAAAATTTTATTTTTTGTTACCATCATGACAATATAAATTCATGTTGAAGAATCGTTGTAGAATGGAGATCAGAGATCCCTTACTCTTTCACCTCTCATAATACCGGCATAATTTAGTACATTCCTAATTTATACTATGAGATTCAAAATGATTGTCGTAATAAAAAAACTGTTTTCCGGAAAAATGTATCTATACTTATTACCAGTTTAATGAGCGAAGTTAGCTACATACAAATTTCATACATTAAATGAATTTTCTTGACATTTAGCGACATTGGCGTTCGTGTTGTAGTATCTTTCGATTATTTATCTTATAATTTTTTCAAACCGTTTATATTCACATCTAATATCACCAACAATAGTAGGTATTTCTGAATACTGTAAGAAAATAAGGGAATTTATCTGTGGTAATTAGCTCAACAAACAGGTAAAAAATCAATATTAACATTAAGTGAAATAGTTTATTACATTTTATAATTTTATAGGCTTATCATACACTTCAGCGCAATGAGCTGTCAAAAGAAAGTTACATTTTCATCCCTATAAAGTTTCTACGGTACAGGAATTAGATCACGATAGGCGATTGGAATGTTGTCATTGGTTTAATAACAATTTAAGGGACGATGACTTGCTAAACAAATCATTTTTCTCGGATGAAGCCTGGTTTTATCTAACAAACTATATCATTTTACAAAACTATTGTATCTGGTCTGCAGAAAATCCACACGAATTTCGAGAAACGCAATTGCATCCCGTAAAAGTTGGAGTTTGGTTAGCTATGTTCAGGCAACGAATAATAGGGCCAATTTTCTTGAGGAAACTGTAACAGCCCACGCGTTACCAACAGATGTTGGAATTGTTTATTGCAGAGTTACAAGAAAATGAGCTTGAAGCAGGTTATTTTCAACACGATAATACTCCAGCACATACTGCTCGACAAACCTGCCAATATCTTCAACAGTTTTTTGCTGACACAGTCGTTAGAGCACAAAGATGGGCCACCAAGATCGCCTGATCTAACCCCATTAGATTACTTCATGTTTGGCTATCTAAAAAATAGGATCTATAGAAACCGCATGGATACCATAGAAGAACTGAGAGATGCAGTTTTGTCACTTAATAATTCTACTAATTGTATGTTATAATTTAAAGGAATAAATAAATTTAGTTAAACACCAGTTAGTACTGAATTGTAAAATCATAATTTAGTAAAGTTAAATTAATTACATTCATTTTTACAAGCAGAAACACCAATCCATAGTCGTTTATATAATGCGAGTTCAAATATAGGTTACGTTTTCCTTATTTATGACAGATCCGTTTACTTTCTTATGTTCCAACACTGACTTAGTTCAAACCTTCATTACAAACACACGGCATATACCTACACCCTGTTACTATCTATAGGAGCGGATTTGACAATTTTTTTGAATCTCATAGTACTGATTCTGTTTAAAAAAAAATAATAAAATTTTTTTTTTTTTTTACCATCATGACAATATAAATTCATGTTGAGGAATTGTTGTAGAATGAAGATCAGAGATTACTTACCTTACTCTTTCACCTCTCATAATTTAACACATTCCTAATTTATATTTAAATAAACACTTATCTTATATTTAAACAACAAAAACATGATTTATTAAACTTTCATCTTACATGAAACAAAAAAAAAAAATAATAATTTAATTAATTTAACAATTACCACGCAAAAAGAAAAAAAACATGCAAACCATTTAAAATCCTGCAAACTCAAGTTTCTGTCAAAAAATTAGTATAAGACATACGCTTTTTCACTTTAGACAAATGTACGTAACGCAAACACAACTCCTTTATCAGTTTATCATTGAAACAAACCTCCTCTGCGAAGATGTTGAATAAAACGTACGAAGTCTCGAGCAATTTATGTGCCACGTCCAAATTAAATATTCTTTCCTTGCTCGACCCGGCCTGTAAGTGATAAAAAAGCAATGTCATCATCCTACAACCAAAGCGCATAGAGACACAGGTCTTTAAAACACCGTCTTGTATTTTCGACATTTCCTATTATGCCTAATACGTGTTAAACGAAAAAAAAGCACTAAATTCACTAAATTGTAGGTTATGTCATTTAATTTGCGATGAAAGACGCTTTTATATCACCCGAATTACATTCGTATCATTTCCGTTGGATTCCTCTTGCGTCCAATTATTCGCCTGGAACTCTCTGATGATCCCGTTAACATCTAATTCGTCGGGGTGTTGAGGCGAACATTCGACCTTGGCGTTGTTATACGTCACGCAAGAACGGCAGCACAGGGAAGAAGAACACACGAAAAAGCCGGGTGGCGGCGGTACAGGAATACTATCAGCCGATTTACCGACACATGCCTTGCTTGGAGGCTGTTTGTTACTACAAAAAATCGCTTTATCCTGACTTGGAACTAGGGCCACTTTAGCCGGGCTAAAATCGACAAAAAATCTCGTTAACTGTCAAATGTCATTGGTAAAACAGGCGTAAAATCGAAATGTTACTAAATTTACATTTATTTGACACTTACTACGTGTTAAAATTTTCATTTTTATCACCATATAAAAGTTCCATATGTTCCTGAAGGGCGAAAATTTGATAATAACCTTCGCTGCTCCAAACCGTAGCATGTTCGTTAGTTTGTAACTATGTTGCAAAGTAAATTAAATTTTAAACCTTAATTATATTAAGAAGAACTTCTATTGACTGTTTGTATGTGTTAGAAAGACAATTAATAAATTTGAAATTATTGACTTTGTAATACATATAAAAGCAATGCTTATATACTCACAATAGCATTATGCAAACGCATTATCTCCTCACTGTAGAAAACTGACGGATTGTTATCCTTCGGCGAACTTCTTTTCATGTTAATACCAAATCTCCAATAGTATATTAATATTAATTTAATATACCCAAATGTATGCTTCACAGTTTTATATCATAGAAATCGGATTGACTGAATTTAGATTTTATTTGCAGATTGATCGATTTGAATTGTCAATTACATTACCCAGTACAGTTTCCTGTTTCATCAATTCGTATTTTTTTTATGACAAATAAGTATTTTTAAATCGCATCAAGTGCTGCCATCTATGATCATTTCTAATTAACTAAAAGATAAAGCTACCTGTAATATGAATTATCCTAAAATATTATTAAGCTTTTTCCTTTTTTCGTGAATGTTTCCAAAATAAAAATTCTGATATAAAAATAAGTTGTTCGTTCTTAAACTCAAATTTCCTCATTACCTTATTTGAATTTAAAAAAAATTAACTAACAGAGTAATAGAATTATATTTAAGAAAAGCAATCTTAATTTATTTTCATTCTAGTACGTACTTCTTCAGTTTAAAAAATCATTAAATATATTTTAGTCTAATTATAGTATTACAAATCACTTTATATGTTGAATAAATAAATTACTAAAGAATGTTGTACTGATAGCAGCAAATTGATTTTAACCTATTTGTTGATTTATTATACTCTTTTATGAATGTTTCAGTTTGTTAGAATATAATTTTAGTAAAAGAGACAAAGATTTATTTATGTACATATTCGATTGTATTAAGTTAAAAATTTAATTAACTAAAAAAATATTTTATTTTAATTCGGATAACAAGTGACTTTATATTTGAATAGAATAACCTACAAATTGCAGCACAAGAAATTACTTATGGAAATAGATTTTTAATTGAAAATTATTTAAATACCTTTAAGCATTACAGGTTGCTTTGTATTTAAATTAGTGGTGAATGTTGTATAGATGGCAGGACATTTCATCATTTAAATTTTTATTTGTAATCTAAAATTATTTATTGAAATATGCTTTTATGCCCGTTTGTACTCACAGGTTAAGTTTAGTTTAATTTTAAGTGCTGTTTAGAGTATGACTTTTACTGTATATGTCACATACGAAAAATCCCATACAAAGCTCCACTTGAGATTAAACCAAACTTAACGTGTCCGTGCAAACCGCTGAAGCATATTTAAAAAAATAATAATTTCCATATACATTTTTTCATTTCATTTATAAATTATATTAATGTAAATTACCATAGAATGTAATATTCTATGGTAATTTACATTACAGGTCGCTTTATATTTTAATTAATAGGAGAAAATTTAGATGGCAGCACATGAAATTTTAAGAAAATGGGATTACATTTTTATTGAAAAAATATTTTTAATGAAATGTACGTTTGTATTTTACATAATTCACGCAAATTTTTACCATAGTTGCTTCATGTCATTCAAGTCAGAAATTTCTTTGAAAAGTAACAAGACTTATCACAGCATTATATGTATTTCCGATTTAAAATTATTTATTGAATTGTGCTTTTGCATATATTTCATTTTACTAAGACGTTTTTTTTAATGAAGGTTATTTAGTTAAAAATAGATAATTTACTAATTTTTAATCAATAGGTAGTAAGCTTGTATAAGTAAACTGTTTTATCGATTCACCAGTTGAAAGAGAAGCAGATGACTGTGACAGCTGTCACTTCCATTTATTAAAAAAGAAGGTAATTACGTCAGATATTTTGTTCTAAAATCGTAAACAATCCGAAAATAGTACGTTTAATATCATCCACACTGTTAAATTGATTTCTAACGTGTCCTTTGTGTTTTTAGATCGAGATATGCGGTCGTGTTCTTTCGATTTTTACGGTCAAGGATAAAATGTAAGCGAAAACATCATTTCTTTCAAATTATGTGACACTTTATTATTACTTATAAATAATACACGATATTCGACTTAAAAGAGAAACGTATTTTAAGGCGGAGAAAACATCATATCCATCGTGCTAGTGTTAGTTAGATTCATGTTCGATAAATTATTACCAGTTTCATCCATAGACATAACCTCATTCTCTTGTTCACCTCGTTTGGCCGCTATCGTCTTCAAAATCGCTTTAGCACTTTCTTTAGTCTGTAAGAATTGTTGTGTTATGGCAAATGTAAGATTGATGATTTAAATTTTGTATATTTTGGATATATGGTATGGAATAATGCCAAAAGAATGAGAATTTCTGTGTCAGCTTATGAATGTGATAACGATCTGGAATTTTCAGCAAAACATAACCTAAAAATTTTTCTTTTAGATAAAAAGTGTATAAAATTCTACTTCTTAGAGCATTCTACACCATATTTTCCAAGAATTACATCACAAAATCCTTACTTGTTCGTTTTCTAAGCATTTATTTGCATAAGTATAAGCTTCATCTAATTCTCTCTTATTTAAATGGTAATTCGCTAAATATTGGAATGCATTATAATATTCCGTTTGATCTTCATAAGTACTTGATTTCTGCTCATCTAGTTTAAGGCAATATTCAGTGTAGGCCGCTGCAGCATTATCGAACAACTTTAATTTGTGATACAAGCTGTAAGTTATTATTTTTATTATTTCTTTTATACAACAAAATTCAAATTCGATAAATCCTTACTTTCCTAATTTAACAAGGGCCATCCCTTCGATATCCCCCACATTGCAAGCTTTATAGTAACATTTTAATGCGTTTTCGATCTTTTCTAACTTTTCGTATGTTTCACCCAATGCGATAATCATCCTGCTGTCAATCGGACGCAAATGCTGGGCCTGCTTATAGTAATACATGCAATAATAGGGCATTTTTAGAATTTCGTATGTTTGCCCCAAACCGTACCAAGCTCTATAATCTCGTGGATTTATCTCTAGAATATTTTTTTTTCATTTGAAACATCTTGTATACAGGTATTCCACGTGTAAGTGGTTCATTAAAAATTTATGATGTTCTATTATTTACTTATATTTGAGATTTTGGCACTAGTATCTGTTCGATTGGAACTATAAATGCAAAATACCTTAACCAAAATATCACTTGCGGTTGACCGGAAATGGTTGTCAACTTTGTTATTTTAAATAGAATGATATAATTTTTTATTCATTTTTGGATTCTACAACTATAAATACGTCAGTTTTCATTAGCTATTCCTATAGCTACATGTTGCTGTTTTTGAGTTATTTAAGTTTTTCTTTTTTTTTAGTCATAATCATTGCATCATTGAGAAATTAATATCTCGGTTAATACTGCAAGTAGAGACTCGAAATTTGCTATGTTATGAATGTAGATATTACTCTAAGAAACGGTAAGCACACTTTACATTCTAACATACAGGGTGTTCAAAACTGAGGAGCAAAGTGACATATTTTCAAATGCAGAAAACTCAATTTTTTTAAATAGAACACCTGTATTTTAATTCGGAATTAGGAAGTAAATATCATCCCCTATCACTTTATATGAGCATTCCCTATACCTATCATTAATAGATTTTGAGATATGAGCGACTTTTTGTTAAACAGACTAAGTAGCCCTATCTTTAAATATTTGTAGCTGGCTCTGAAATGGATTCACGTCAAATTCATGTATTATTTTTGAATAACCATACAAGAATGTCTGTTCGAATAGTCATTTCTATTAATATTGCGTTGTACGAAAGTGTAATTACAATAATATACATAAACACTTTTGGTTAGTCAATGAATTTGACATTAATCCCATTCAGAGCCAGCTACAAACACGCAAAGATAGGGCTACTTAGTTTGTTTAACAAAAAGTAGTTCATATCTCAAAATCTATTAAAGATAGGTATAGGGAATGCTGATATAAAGTGATAAGGGATGATATTTACTTATTAATTCCGAATTAAAATACAGGTGTTCTATTAAAAAAAAAAGAATACTTAGGTAGTCTGTTTAACAAAAAGTCGTTCATATCTCAAAATCTATTAAAGATAGGGAATGCTCATATAAAGCGATAGGGGATGATATTTACTTCCTAATTCCGAATTAAAATACAGGGTGTTCTATTTAAAAAAAAAATGAGTTTTCTGCATTTGAAAATATGTCACTTTGCTCCTCAGTTTTGAACACCCTGTATGTTAGAATGTAAAGTGTGCTTACCGTTTCTTAGAGTTATATCTACATTCATAACATAGCAAATTTGGAGTCTCTACTTGCAGTATTAACCGAGATATTAATTTCTCAATGATGCAATTATGATGACAAAAAAAAAAAACTTAAATAACTCAAAAACGGCAACATGTAGCTATAGGAATAGCTAATGAAAACTGACGTATTTATAGTTGTAGAATCCAAAAATGAATAAAAAATTATATCATTCTATTAAAAATAACAAGTTGACATCCATTTCCGGTCAACCGGAAGTGATATTTTGGTTAAGGTATTTTGCGTTTATAGTTCCAATCGAACAGATACTAGTGCCAAAATCTCAAATATAAGTAAATAATAGAACATCATAAACTTTTAATGAACCACTTACGTGGAATACCCTGTATACATACTTTCAATATATTGAAATACCTATTGCATGTCTGTAGCTTTGTATTGCCGCATTAGTATTTTTCATTTCCATAAACTCGTGCCCCATCAATGTCCAGGCGGAAAGATAATGCGGATTCAATTTCAAAGCACGTTGAAAATATAACACCGCCTTGGCATGATCTGATCTGATACTATAGTAATTACCTGGAGTAGTGATTAAATAAATGGTCCTAGATGCTGCATAAGATAGACTTACCGATGATACAACAAGTCTCCACCCTATATTTATCAATAGAAACTGCAGTATGTGCCAAATCGGCTAAGTCACTCTTCATCTCTCGGACATATAATAAATTAGAATAAGTATCTAAATTATCTAAGCGGAAAGGATCTTCAGCTATTAATTCTTTAAAAGTATCTATCGCCTTTTCCAATTCTAAAATCCAAATTATTCAACAACCTCCTAGCAAAGACTGAATTTTTAATAAAATCACAGGTTTATTTTTCATTTTGGAAGACTATACAATCACAAAACTAGAAATACTTTTCATCTCATTTAAAATAAACGGGTAAACATGGTATTTAACTACTTTTGGGACACTCTGTATAGTTAAAAAAATATTTTAAGGTTATGGAACATTGAATTCTATAAAATCTCAATAGATTTTTCTCTGAAATGAAAAATAAAGCTGTAATTATAGATTCAGTTTGTCGTTGAGACACCTATACACACAGACATAAGCTTAAAGTTCACAAAATATAGGAATTTTTTTTAAATTCACCGCTAAATTAATAGTCACATGTATTATAGTTTTTTTTATGGAAATTAAACATACCAAACTGATTTTCCAAAAAAGTGGTCAGCAACCGCTTTATTTTTTACACACATAAATTTTAAATAATTCAAGTGCAACCTTCTAACTAAACCAATCTCTCTTTTCGTTAATTAAATATGCATACTCAATTAATGTGTCAAATTATATTTTTTAGGCTATTAAATAATTAAATATACCCAAATTAATCTCTCAAAAAAAGCGACATATTATACAACTCATTTAAAAATTTAAAAAAAAAAGTAGAATTGTTTTAAATATACCAAAAATTTGCATTTAGAATTACTTATAATTAAATATGAATCAAATTTCTCAAATGACAGTTTTTGAATGAATGTCACATAATCTAACCCTACTTTTTATTCTTTGATAACTCGCTCCCAAATATTCAGATGACATACGTCAATTTTTTATAGGTTATTTTTTAAACATTTTAAATTGTTCCTCCAAAAAAAAAGAATAAAATAACCAGAAAAATTATAAAAACATACCTCTTCGATTATGATAAACAATAGCAGTTTGCGCAATCAAAAATGAGCTCCTATTGAAACCTTGCGCATGCAATTTCGTGTATATTTCCAAGGATTCATCATTTGACAGTTGCTCCAAACTCGCGTAAGCCATGAAAAATTGTTTCATCCAATGATCCGGTAGACGTAACAAATTCAATTTATTCCGATTAGGCAGAATCTGCCCCAATTCCTGCCACGCGGCCCATAGAACCGGAGTCGCATGCACGGCTTTCACGAAAACGTCTATCGCCTTGTTGGTCAGGTCCAATTTTCGCAATATAACCCCGTACAAATACAAGCAGTAGCCGTCTAATTTATCTTTGCAATAATCACTCATTAGAATGGCACACAGATCCTTTAATGCGGTATTCTTTGTGGGATCCGGTGGACAATTGGAGTCGGTCATGTTATCCAATTTCTTTTTCTCGATCGATAAATACGTGGAATATAAATGCAGAAACCGCGGTTTGGGGCTCGTGGAATTTCTGGTGTAGTGCGCACATCTGTCGTATTCCTTCACGTCGAAATAGGATTTACCTAGACAGTAAATGTCGAAGTCTTCATCGTAAGTCTCTGTAAATTTCATTTGATGCTCTGGTAAGGTTATGTGTGATATCGAGTGGTTCAATTCCGCCAGCCATTTCATGCAATGGTACAATCCTCGCTCCGAGCATTGTCTTATTCCCTCGATTAAATCTAACTTGATCAACTGCAAGTCTAGTTTTTCATCCGTTAAATCCATTTTTATATCGATTCTCTGACGGTTGACATATGAGAGATTTGACGCACATAACCTAACCTAATTTTATTTTTAAACGTTCGCACGCATGCTGTGGAAAACTCCCAAATGAAAAGTGGAATTCTCAAATGCTATGTCCAACGGAACAATTTCGTTTGAATGGAAATTTATTAATTTTAATTTTTTCATCTGTCAAAACTCATTTTCATTTCGTTTTAAAAACAAAATTCACTAACACAGCTGACTTTTAGCCGATTGACGCGCATAACCTAACCTAACTTTCTTTTTAAGACGTTTGGACGCGTGCTCGAAGTACGATAATTCTCAAATCAAAACTGGAATTCTAGTACAAATTAAGTTGCAATATGAAATTATATGCTTGGGTAAGGCACTGATCGTAGCGATTCCGATTTTGTCGCCACGATAACTCGTATATTTCTCCTGATACAGGGTGCTAACAGTTATGGACAGCTGGGATTAGGTCATAAGTGCGACGCGCAGTTGGAACCCGCAGAAGTCGATCTCACGCGCTGTGATTTGAAGCCCGAGAATATAGTCTCGATTTCGGGCGGTGCTGGTCACACGTTGATCCTCGATGTGAACGGGCACGTGTACTGCTGCGGATGGAATTCGAAGGGTCAGTTGGGGATCTCAGACGATATCGGCAGGTTCGAACAGATAGAGATCATCAAGGACCGGAAGATTGTGCAAATATGCTGCGGATGGGATTTCAGTGCCGCCTTATCTGATCAAGGGAAGCTGTTCGTGTGGGGGAATAATGCTTACACACAGTTGGGACTTTCGAAGAGTATAACATGCACTGGTATGTGATATGCTGATGTTTTTCTTTATTCCTTTCTACTTTTCCGTAATCCTTAAACAAAACCTTATCTCAATCCTTTGGATTTATCATTAAATTCTTATCTTCAACTTGCTTCAGCTATCAATTTATGCATAGCTTTAGATTGGCTATTTTTCTGTAATATTGGGGTTTGACGAGATAAACTAAATATAAAATAATCACCTCTATGAAAACAAAAGTTAGTTCTTACCACAATTTGTTACTCTAAATTTATAATGTGTACATAATTCTTATAATTACATAAGAAGATGAATCTTTCTAATGAAAAAGTAATGAATCTGGTTTACATTTTGCGAACTTTATAAACAACAGTATTCAAGTATTAAACATATTCACTTTGAGGAAACAGGATTCGTGATATATAAGAAAAATGTGACAATGAAACAGTATTAGGAAAAGTTCTGTAAAAAGAATTGTAAAGGATATCATCTGTAGCACCCAATTTTTATGCATAGAATTATTAAAATTGTGTGATGCTTTACATTAAAATCCAATTTTACGAAAAATACGCCATATGTCGCGTTTTCTGCACAAAATTTTATGCAATAACAAGAGTAGAGTAGCTAAAATAAAACTAGCATAATCTCCGATAAGATTTAACACCCAGACAAGTAAAAGATGGCTTAGATAGGTAGGCACACAGCTTAGACAGATGTTGATTCAGGTAAACAGTCTACTTTGACAGGTATATCGCTCCAGATCAACTGTTTACCTGTTCAGGTAACTATAAATTGTAAATTTTGACCCCTATGCTAAATTTTAAGGGAGTTTGTGTCAGAACTGCTAATAAGGCCACGTTTAAAAGCATAAGAGTCGTAAATGAACATAATATGCACCATTCTTTCACTGAAAATGTTTCAAATTTAGCAATAACTGAACAACTGTTTTTTGTTGTTTCCAATAGGTTAGATTTTCTTTTGTTCTCTTCAGCCAGCACCAACATACACGATTACCAGGAAAGCAGTATTAGGCTGAGAGTTATTACTGCTTCCTTTTAACTTTTTTCATCTCATTTCTCCAAATTTTTCGAATACAGGGTGGCTTTCAAATAGGGAACAAATTTTAACTGGGCGTTGAAGTATGACAAACCCAACAAAAAATCCTCAATTGTAGGATGGCCATATAAACCACACAGTAAAATTTTAACGCCTTTATTCAAAACATAAAACAACGGACACCTTCACACACGCCATAACATAACCATCGAATATAACATCACAATATATCGCTGCTCTGTCGATACCTAACTTCATGTCATACCAACCTACACTAAATTACTACACAATACACTTTTTTGTAACTCGTACTGTTAATGATAAATTTACAATTTATGATTGTTGAAAATGAGTCATATCCAGAGATAAGGTCCACTTGAGGTAGCAAACTTAATAATAAAAAGTTACTACGCCTGTGCAATGTGGTGGGGATCGATTTTAGAAGGTTCTTCATAGAGGGCGCTAATTTGAATGAAAATCGTAATGTTTTTCTCTTATATGAATATTGAATGTGTTATTGTTGCAAATGTACATACTATGCAAAAAAATATAAAATTATCGCAATAATATAACCGTTTCAAACAATAACATCAAGTGTGTAAACGCATGAAGGAATTTTTGGAAATAAACAAATATTTCGTAGGGAAAAAACATTATATTTTCTATAATTTTATAAAAAGGTTAACTAACGTTAAATGTTTACAACATACCAATTATCTATGAAGCATGGGCCATTTTAGTTGTCAGTTTAGAGTGGAAACCAAAATAAGTTCCTCTAAGCGGGTACTTCACCACAATTTTATCCTTGTGATATGTTTCTCATAATTTTTAATCGTTTTTTTTTCTAATTTTCGAACCTTTATTTCTAAAAGTAGAAATAAACAAACATTTTACGAAAGCTTAGGCATTTTAAAAGAATATTTCTAACCCATTTTATTTCAGTATTTATTAACATTATTACATATGCGTCTAAAGCAATATTTTAGTCATACCTGTGCAAGAAACTGAATATTTACCAAGTTATTTCGACAGCCTAAAATCGCACCAAAGAAAGCATTTTATATTTTATATAGCATTTACAAATAAAATAGGCGGTTGATGAAAATGAAACTAAATGAACATACAAAAAACAAATGAACTACAAATTTTAATTCAGTGTAATTAAAAGAAAAGTGATCTTTGATTATATAATACTATTCACAATTTGGTGTTGTCGTTATACACACGCAACACAGCTAACCACAGTTGCAATAAATTACACCTCCTTTAGGTCATAGTTTAGGTGCAGTTCTTGTCTTGACGAGGTAATATTCTAAACAAAATATACCGAGTGGCATCACTCATGTGATTGTTTTTATAACGTTACCACATCAAGTCTACTTATCAGATTATTGAAAAAACCAAACAAATTATTGACCTGCTGTTGCAATTTAAATTAGAAATGACCATTATTGGTTTTACAAGGCAAACACCATTTTCAAAATCTTGTCCTGACAACATATTGTCCAATTTTAGTTATCATAGTTCTGAAATAATACCTCTAGGGGTTTCCGATCATGATGCACAAATTCTTAAATTTTCAGAGAATGTAAATTCGAAAAATAAGCGTATAGTAACTTGTCGTCAGTTTTGTGACAGCAATATAGATTTATTGGATCGCGCTTTAAGTGAAGAGACGTGGGCAGATGTTTTCTCCGCTGGCACAGCTAATGCGAAGGCTAATGCTTTCCATTCAACTTTCATGTATCATTTAAATAACTGCATACCAATAATAACAACAACGGAAAAACAACCAAAGGACAAATTCTGGTTATTCGCCAAAATTGCAAATTGAAAAACAAATTTTATTAAAATTACTACATAGTGATCTGAGAAACAATCCCACCGATTTTAATAAACTTAGCTACAATACTCAAAAACTAAAATATAATTATCTATTAATTGAGAGTAAACGTGAATATAATCGTCAATACATAATTAATTCTAATAACTTAAATAAAGCAGTCTGGGATATTGTTAATAACGAGACAGGTCGAACCACAACAAAACGTCACTCTGAAATTAATGTCAACGAAATGAATAATTTTTTTGTAAACTTTGCTGAATAAATAGTTAGTAAACTTCCAATTAATAGAAGTACAGATAATAAGGTTGATAAATATGAATGCACCATATTTCTCCAACCAATTTCTGATGGGGATATACTTCGAATTATACAAAAACTAAAAAACAAGAAAACCCTAGATATTTATGACATATCCACAAATCTTATAAACGGATGTGCTATAAACATTTGTAAACCATTTGTTGACATTATTAATACGTGTTTTGTGGAGGGAAGTTTTCCGGACGTTTTTAAGGCGGCTAGAGTTTGCCCTATTCATAAAGCAGGTGACGAAAATTATAGACAAATACATACACTTCCCAGTTTTTCAATAATAATAGAGTACGCGATTTTAAGTCAATTTAATCACTACATTGAAACTCATAATATTCTCAGTATGAACCAATATGGATTTAGGAAAGGTAGACGAACAGCTGATGCCATCATGACTCTAGTGGACAATATCCAAGACGCGTTTGAAGGCCGTTAATATTACATTGGTATATTCACAAACTTATCTAAAGCATTTGACTGTGTCTGTCCAAAAAAACTAATATCTAAACTTGAATCTTATGGAGTCAGAGGAGTAGCTAGTAATTTAATAAAATCATACCTATCTAATAGAACACAAATTGTATCTCTGTGTAATAGAGTAAGTAATCCCTTTGTAATTAAACATGTGGTTCCACAGGGATCCATATTGGGGCCTTTTTTGTTCCTACTATATGTTAACGACCTACCGATACATATGAGTACTTTAAATAACATGATAGTAACAACAATGTATGCTGATGACACAAACTTTACCCTTCGTACTAGCATTAATCATAATAGTACTATCAGCAATCAAATTATTTCCCACTCTCAATCTTGGTTTAATGCTAACGATCTTTTTATCAACACAGACGAAACCAAAATATGTACATTTTCACTTAGAGAGAAAACTAATTTTAGTAATATAAAATTTTTAGGTATCTATCCTGATACTAAACTTTCTTGGATTCCATAGATTGATAACATTTGTTCTCGGCTAAGTAGTATAGTTTATGCAATTCGAAAAACAGCAGCTTTTGTTGACAATAACGTGGCCTATAAAGTATATTTTGGTTTATTTCATTCTGTCCTTTGATATGGGATACTAGCATGGGGAAATGCTTCTCACTCGCCACTGCAAAGAGTATTTACAATACAAAAAGCAGCAGTACGTAGCATAGTTCAGGCGAGATTTGACGATCAGTGTAAGCCTATATTTCGTAATCTTAAAATTATGACGCTGTTTTCTTTAATAGTCTATGAAAACTTAATATATATTAGGGATAATATCCATAAGCTGTCGTTACATCGAGACATCCATGATCACAACACAAGAGGTAAAGACAAGATAATGGAACATAGATATCGTACAAATAAATCACAGGTTATAGGTATAGCACTATATAATGCCATGCCCCAAAGTTTAGTGAATTTGCCGAGTCCCAAATTTAAAACCGAATTAAAAGAAATTTTAATAGATATGTGCTTATACAGCATTGATGAGTTTGAGGAGAATATTTGTGATCTAGCAACGTGCAGGCAATCGCAGAGCTGACAATTTTAATGTGTATTGTGAATTATTATATTTGTGTATTTATGTCATTTTTGTATTGACGGATCCATAAACTTTTTGTTTAACGGACGAATAAATTACTTACTTACTTATTGGTGCTAGCTGTTTCTTTATTATACAATTACATATTCAATAATATTAATGATAAACAGATTGTAGCTACCATTTTTTGTGACTTGTCCAAGGCTTTTGATTGTGTTCCTCATTGTTTGCTACTTCGGAAACTTGAAAGATATGGCTTCAGGGGTGATGTTAATGAGTGGTTTAGATCCTATCTTGCAGATCGCCAGCAGTACGTGCAGATACATGCTGGCGAGGGCTACGTCAGGTCGGGGATCGGTCGGGTGGTGTGTGGTGTGCCGCAGGGCTCAGTACTTGGACCGACACTGTTCTTAATATTTATTAATGATCTAGCTTTGCGGCTAATCAATACACACCGCCCTATTCGCTGATGATACGTACTTACATGGCATGCCTCGAATGAAAACGATCTCGAGAGAATCATTAACACTGGAATTCTTAGTGTTAGTGAGTGGTTTAATGCGAATAATATCACTCTTAACGTCAGTAAAACCAAATTATTGATATACAAGCAACATATAAATATAAATGTTTGCCTTAATAATAATTTACTGTTACCTTGCAATCATGTAAAGTTTTTGGATATTGTTCTTGATGCGGATTTAAAATGACTGAACAAGTCCATGTCCTTTCGAAAAAGCTGTCTTCTGTTTGTTATGCTTTGCGAGTGATAAGACGTAATCTTGGAGAGGAAGTGTCTCGTATGGTCTATTTTTCTTTGTTTGAGTCTCGTATGCGGTACTGTCTTTCCTGTTGGGGATTTACTTCGTTGGCAAATCTTACTGTACTTTTTAAGGTGCAAAAGCGGGCAGTGCGGGTGATTTGTGGGGAAGGCAACAGAGCTCATTGTCGGCCCTTGTTCATATCGCGTGGAATCTTAACCCTTCCTTCCTTATTTCTATATGAGACCCTTAGCACTACCTACAAACAGCGTCAGAAACAGAAATATCGGTTTGACATACATTCTTATAGCACACGCCAAAATCACTATATTAACCCTTCCCAAACCAGGCTCCTCCCTTTGTAGAATTCCTTGTATTATATGAGTTTTCATTATATTAATAAATTACCTACTTCCTTAACTAACTCGCCAACTCAAAAAATGTTCCAGCGCCAACTAAGGGCCGTACTGTTGGAACAAGCATTTTATTCGATTGACGAATTTTTAACATATGACTTTGATACATAATTCTTATCCACCTTATACTCCCCGTTGTGAACATTTGTTTTTGAAATTTTAATTTTTTTTTTTTTTTTTTTTTTTAAATTTTAATGTAACAGCTACATACACTAGTCCATCAAATTACATTACTTGTCATTATTATATCTACACTGATATTATTTAGTATATGTTTATTTATGTCTTTTATATGTATTGCATGTCTGTTATATGTATTGCATGTTTGTCATATGTATTGCCAAACAACACCTAGTGTTTTTATGCGCAATAAAGTATATGTTAGTTCAGAAGATAAGCCATTTCTGCACTGTTTATCGCTGATGATAGCCATAAACAGTGCAGAAATGGCTTACCTTCTGAACTAACATATAATAAAGAAACAGCTAGCACCAATAATCTGATAAATACACTTGACGTGGCAACGTTGTAAAAACAATCACATGAGTGATGCCGCTCGGTATATTTTGTTTAGAATATAACCTCGTTGATGAGGTGTGAAATGAAAATCGTCTTACTTGGCCCTGTCTTCCGTCCTTGGACGTGTCGTACTTTTGATATTCACACAGCCGCATCATTTACAGGTATACCATCCATGTTGCAAGTATCGCAGAAATTGGCGACTGGATTCACTCGCATCAGTTGCGGACTCCGACACAGCGCCTTCATCACGAAGGACCGCTGCCTCTTAGTGGCTGGGACGGGAGCGAAGGGCCAACTGGGCTTGGGTGATAATTACAGTGATGATAATTATTTAAGTATATCGAAAGTTCCTGAACTGCAAGATATCGAATCAATAGCGTGCGGACAACACCACACGATCGTGCTGAGGGCGGACGGTACGGTTTACGCGTGGGGTGACAATAAGTTCGGACAGTTGGGCGTGGATCCGGGCCAAACCCAGCTCCTACGTACCGATAGAAGTGTTCCACAATGAGGCCATCGACTCCGTGTATTCGGGTTGGACCCATTCGGCCGCGTTGACTAAAACCGGGGAAGTGTTCGTCTGGGGTCGGAATACGTACGGTCAACTCGGTTCGCAAAGGGAGGGGACTGCGGCTCACAAGCCCGAATTGATGCCGAATTTCAAGGGCGTCGCTCAGTTGAGTTTGGGTTCGGAGCACAATCTGGCGGTGACCGGTGACGGTAAGTTGTTCAGTTGGGGTTGGAACGAGCACGGCAGTTGCGGCAATGACGACACGAAGAACGTGACAAGGCCGATGCAGATCTTCGGTGATCGTCGGGTGAAGTCGGCGTTCGCGTGTACCGGTCAATCGTTCGCTGTTGTAGAATAGTAGTTTACTGTACTGTAAATGAAAGAAAATTTGAAGAAAAAAAAAACACTTAATATTAAAATTATAATGTTCATAAGTATTTTTATAATGATTTATTGATTAGTGTATTCTGTATTTTTATAATAAAATGTGCATTTATAATTAGTACCAGTCTATATATATATTTGCCGGTCCTGAGTCACCTATTTGTGAACCATCCTTATTTTTAGAGGTTAAAACTACTTCTAAAGTTTAATAATTCTAAAAAAAAACTGAAATTAAATCACTTAATAACGATCCAATGAAATACGTACCATCGAAGGCAAAGTCTTGACTCAAAATTAAAGAGAGAAATATTGAAATACCGAAGAAACTCCAATGATTCTATCTCTATTTATGTCAAGCTTAAATCGAGACTTTTGTCGTTGATAGTACATTCATATAATCCTACCAAAATTTCAGAACATTCTAAGGAATTCATTCTTCTTTTCTATTACATATACAACTTCCCTATGTGTAAAGTTAAAAAACAAATTGTCAATGCATTGGTAACTGGCGAGTAGGCAACCAGATATACCTCCATCTAAACCAGTTATTATTTTGTTTTGATTGAATTGACGTACGACATATTCTGAACTTTTACCATTACTTAGTATTTTTTATTATTTATTTCATTATTAATTACGGTATTTCAATATATATACGTAATAAGTGTTATTAGTTCAATAACTGAAATAATTGACTTTTCAGTTTGCACGTTCTTTTATAGATGGGGCATGCTTTGCTTGCATATTGGGTTGCCTGACAAAATAAAGCTTAAATTCGGCAGAAGTTTTGTTGCCAGGATATTGGAACATATGCGTAGCGTCATACTCAGTAAACTCAAAAAATACGGTTAGGTTGGTGCGTATATAAAGTGTGGAAAATCCAAATATAATACACCTGGATTAAAAATGTACAGTTTTCCATTTCGTGACATAGAAGGATGTAAGAAATGGATTTTAAATTCAGGCAAGCACTTCCTCCGACTTAATACAAGATTTCTTTTATTTATAACATACACTTGCATAGGCTTCAAATTTCTTTATAAAGTGTTAATCCATATAATACATAACCTACGGCCTATATACGGTCTGGTTTAAAGCGACCGCATCGATTATCCCCACTTTTACATTGTTTGTGCATAGCGTTCGGACTTCCTATGATGCGCTCGCTTACAACCACAGAGTATGTAAATACCCTAATAGCCAAATTTAAATTTCCCACAATTATTCTTAGTAACTTCATCGTTGATACATAAAATTCCCCACCATTTTGTATTACATTAATAGTTATTTTAAAGCCTTTACCTTGAATTCCTTGAAAATTGTGGCGGGAAATTTAAATTTGGCTATTAGGGTAAAAGCATGGTAAAGTCCGCGTTCTGTTGCATTTTTTTAATAGCCGCACATAGTTTGCAAAAGTACATACATACGTGCTGTTACGTGCTGAAAACACCTTTTTTTTATTTCTCCAACTGTACACTTCTTTTCTGAATTTATCCAAGTTCCTTGACCTTTCCTAGTTACCGTCGCTATTTACTTATTTTGTATAACGTCACGTTTAACCTTGAATTTGTTTTTTGTAACGTACCGCTTTATTTGTGACCTTTTTCAAATTCTTAAATTTGTCAAATTTTAACATATATTTAGATGCTTTGATAACGTAAATTTCATTAAACTCCGTTCATAATTAGCTCCGAATTTATTCATTTTGTTAATTGTTGCCACCTTTTTTTTGGTGCCGTGCTGTACTTGAAACGTTAGAAATTTCGCATAATCTCGCACATCTCATGTTGTTTATCTTCGATACTCGAATCCTATTGGCCACTTAATGCATACGCGGGAACTAGATTCCTCGACCCTTCGGAACTTCACTTAGACGCTAGCCCGCTAAGAGTGGCCGACCTAAGAGTCTAATAGGCGACGCCCTGTTGCAACCCTTTTCGACCTAATTTACCCGTTTGGTAACCCCTGTGGGGGGATCTCCGGTCGTAAAGAATCTACTCCGTGAAGCCGTTTGAGTTCCTGTGTTTGGACTACGAAGCCTTCTTTTTTTTTGGAGCCCGCCGACGCGGATTTTGCAAGCCACGCCGCCCTACGTCGTCCCTGGACCCGGACCTCCTTTCGACATCTTTCTACGCTTCTATTTCTTCTATTTCTACCCGCCCCTGGTGGTGACTATCAACCCCTCGTGCATTGTTTGTTGTACATGTAAGTTAATTTTAAGAGTTATTTGCTTGTATATTTTGTAGTAACGAACTACCATTGATATATTAATAATTTAACGTAATTTTTTGTGTTATTTATATTTCGGTCTTTGATATCATAATTCAATTTAACTTAATTCTTTTCTTTTTTTTTTTTTTTTTAATCTAGTCTTTGCGGTCATTGTCAAAATTTAATGTAACTTGTGAAATCATTTTGTTGAATTGTCGCTTTATTTATCTTTTCACATTAAAACCAATGGTAGGTCGTAGTCATTTGCATGCTCGATCGAGTACGTAGATTTGATGTTATTTTTCTTGATAATTTTAACCATTTTTGTTGAATAATACCCCGGCACTCCCACCAGTTCATGTCAATATATAACAGCTAATAGTTTATCTGTGCGTTTTATTTAATTACCTTAATTTAATCGACCCTGGCGCACTAGTTTGTTTTTCTTGTCATTTAAATAACATTTTCATTTAAATTTAACTATTTAACAACATATTAAAAGAATTCCGCAAGTACCAATCCCTTGTTTTCCCCGACTGGTAAATAGCCATTCTGGGCTGTGGTCAACTACCGGGCGACAGCGTCGGGCTAGTGAAGGCAACACCTGTTAACCCAGTGGCGCTCACTCCGACATCTCTCCGGCGCCTCCTGGCCGAACCGACTCCGATAGTCGCAGCGTGGGAAATAAATAAATAATAAACCGTTGTTTATTTTATCCTTCTTTCCCATCCTGTGGTACTTTGCGGTATCATTTATTTTATTAACCAATAATCTTTTATAAACACATAATTAACTTTTCACTATTATTTAACCTAGTCTCATGCTCTGGAAAATTGCTACTATTTATTACGCCCTGAGATTTTACCTGTAGCAGTGCATAAAGAATATTTTCTAGACAGATACATTACATATTTGAAATCGTCTTACTACTAAAGAAGGCAAAACAAAAAGGTAATGCAAATGAGAAAAAAATTAAAAATACACGTCTTGTAATGTCTATACAAACGAATCGAATAAAAATATTCTGAAAACCGAGTTGCTCGTTTAGATCTTTATTATTTAACGCAAAAATATCTTGATAATGATAATCCTTGCTCATACTTTCCACTCTAAATTTTTTTTTTTTTATATTTTAAGAAGGTTAATTAAAATTACTTGATTTTGCTAATGCTAGAAATGGAGGTATCTTTAGGTAAAAATGAAATTACGGAGATAACTATCAACCACAAAAGGGTAGATGTGGCAGGCGTTTGTAAGCGTAAACATAAACCTTAACTTCAATCCAAAAACCAATACGTGTTCGCGATGCAAGAGTATGGCAAAAGACAGATATATGCTAGAAAGAGACGGCAATTAGGTACCGTTTGGGTTCAATTCGTGTCAACGGTTCGTCGCGAACAAAAGCCTTTTGTTGGATTTACGAAAGCACGAAATGTGCCGAAGTCCAACGAAAGTTGCCGTGCATGATTGCATCAATAAATGGCGGAACATGTGATGCTTAGGCGGGAAATCTATTTGACATTTTGACAGAATTTTTATTTTTGATTCATTTTGATCACTGTTCAATTAATTTAGAATAAGATAGTAGTAGTAAGTTTAGAATATGTTTAGTAATTATTACGTTACATTTTTATAATTATGGAGGCTAGGTAGGTGTAATTTCAACTTTTGATTTCTGACAATATTATCACTAAATTTGAAACTATGCATCATAAAGAGTAGGAAAAAATTTTACGGTACAAGAGAAACACACATTGTTAGTGCTCATTGAAAATTATAAAGGAGTAGTAGAAAATAAGAAAACGGATGGAGTACCTATTAAACAAAAAAAAAAAAACGAAGTATGGGCAAAAATTACATCTGAATTTAATTGTCATAGTACTACTGGGTTAAGGAGGAAAAAGCAATTATTTACATTATACAACTTTATGCAGAAAGACCAACCAACACGACCAAATAATTGTTTTAGAGCCGTTTTACACGTACGAGAATTTTTACATACTAAGAATTATCCCGAAAATTTTTGTGATAATTTTCCTACGAAATTTTGCCGTGACACTTTCAGGTCGTTTTACACCGGAATAAGGTTACTTCCATTTGCATTTCGAAGTTGTAACCTAAATCTAAACAATTATCATCCATATTTTGCTGGTTTATCGGTTAACTACTATTTATTTAGGATTTCTATGATAACCATAATCAAATATCGTGAAAATACCGGTTAAAATTTATTCCTGTGTAAAATGACCAAGTGTCGCGACAAAATTTCTTAGAAAAAATCTCGCCAAAATTTTCGGGATAATTTTTGTTATAATTTATGTAAAAATTCTCGTAAGTGTAAAACGGCTCTTATTTGCCTTTTTTTCTTATATTTATATGATTCTTCCTTCTCTGAACAGTCGTGGTCTATGTCATCTAACATATATGTTGTCTAGTATATTCTAGATGAAAACGTCAAAGTTTCAAATTGGCTCTCTATCGGAACCAAAATGAACTAGCAATTTTTAGTAAACTTACAGTTAACTAGTTTACAACAGCCATTAATCAGTTGTCCACTAATTACTCGACATTTAACAAATGGATAACCTTATGTTACTCGACTTTTATTTAACAATTTCTTAGTGCCAACCAACAAATGATTAACTAATCACTTGGTTACACAAGCTTTATGTTACCGGGCATCCGTGATATCAAATATAATACTAGTACACTAGTATATTTATATTGTATTTAGTGATATAAACACTTAAAACACCAGAAGCGCTGAAGTTTACCCTGTAACCAAACTATTAAACTATCACACTTTATAGTATATGTAGTGGTGCCCTCCCTGATCACTGTTCCGAATTATAAGGCCTTCCGAGGAACATTTGAAACGTAAGTACGCATTCGGCGTATTATTTCAAACACTTTTAGCGCCATGGTAACGAAATTTGTTTGTATTGTCACGAATCGATACGATACAAAACAGAATCGACGACATGTTAAACGGCATAAGAGCTAAAAATACCACCTGGTAAAATAAATTCATATAGCACAAGCAATATTATAACGTTCTAAATTATCAATCATTCTAGCGAACAAGAAGCGAAATTCATACAGGACCGTCTGATCAGCACAGAGCGCAACATTGCGGAGTTCTGTTACGCTTTCAGCGCCTATTCGAGGAAAGCCGCTAGGTTACGAGACAAAGGCGACGAAATCGCGAAAATCACGTTAGCTTACGCCGAATCCGAAGAGATTAATAAATCTTTAAGCGACGGATTAGCCAACTTCGCCAACGCTATCTCGTTAATAAGCGATTACGGCGATCTGAGGGTGAAGAACATCGACCAGAAAGTGGTGGCGAAATTCTCGACGTACGAAGAGATCTGCAAGAACACCAAAGAGGAGGTGAAACAGATTTACGCGGTGCGAAACAAGGAGATCGCGCGGAAAAGACAGTTGGACAGGGCGCGGGAAAGAAATCCGCGACAGAGACAGCAAATCGTATTCTATATCGACGCGATTATTTGTAAACGTAATTGAAAAACTATATTTCAGATACAAGCGGAAACGGATTTTGTAAAAGCGTCGACGGAAGTGGCAAAAACCATCCATCACTTGGAGGAGCAAGTGTCGACGTTTGAAAAACAGAAATTACGCGATCTGCGGACGATTTTATTAAATTATATCGCTACCGAGATGGGTTACCACGCCAAATGTTTGGAGTTATTGACGAAAGCCTATCAGGATGTTAATAGAATCGACGAGGAAGCAGATCTTGAGGTAATGGAACTTACATTTTATATTTTCGTGTGTAGTGTATTTTTTGAGGTTATACAGAATGAAGTTGGTATTAATGTTGCCGCGAAAAAAAGATGTAAAGAAATGGATTTTAAATTCAGGCAAGCACTTCCTATGACTTAATTACATACATCTAAATAAATTACTACTAATGTTAGTTGTTGCTAATACAAATTATTAGACATATGCGTCTTTACCATTTTCATTTGTTAATAGATTTCTTTTATTTATAACATACACTAGGCTTCAAATTTCTTTATAAAGTGTTTATATTTACGTCTGTAGTGTTTTTTGAGGTTATACAGAAGGAAGTTGGTATTAAAGTTAATGTTGGCGCGAAAATTTAAACTTGTAAGACTGCCGCGTAA
>RXPK01002859.1:0-39631 GCA_004143645.1 Protaetia brevitarsis | reverse complement strand
GGTAATGAAGAGTAAATATATAATACTTAACGAAATGTTTTTTTTCGTTTTCCTTTTCTTTTTTTGCTTAACGGTTATTTTACTCGACAATTTTACACAATTACAAAGTTAAAATTTTCCCCCTTTCTCCCCTTTTTAGATCTTACCCATTTTCATATTAAATACCAAAAAAAAAATGCTGTGAGTTTAAGATACTTCTAGTTTATTATTTAAAGATATATTTGCCTGTTCAAATTACAAGAGACCTGTGAAGCCTCGAATTTCTAGAGCAATCGCCCTAAATATTTCAGACACGCATATGATTAAACTTAGTGGGTAGCTCCGATCTACGCAGTATGTTACATTGAAGTGTGTTGCACACAGAAGGGGGAACACAACGCATCTGGAGCGCCGAAGAAGAAGAACGAGAAGAAGAAGAGACACTGCCGCGGTACAATAACGCAACTCCACCGGGCCAACGGCACACACAAACCACGCACTACGCTACGACAATCCCGCGTACCTATCAGACGCCCATCCACCGCGATGATGAGAATGAAATATTGCGAAGTTGAGGTGACGGCTACGATGCCGGCACGCAAATCGCGACGGATAGACGGAAAGTTAAGGAAATCATGCAGAAACACCTTTGTTATATTGCAGGCATTTATGCGGCGGAGGATTAACGAAGCAGACTTAGTTTGATTAGAAATCGGGCTTAAATCACGAGGCGCGATCGTTTAAGTGGTGTTGCAGCGAAGTCGACGAAGGGAGGGAAGACTAGAAAACGGCAAGGAAAGGTAGTAGTGGAGAATTTCGGAAACTTTCTATGAAGGAAAGCAATGACGTGATCGCAACTGACGTGGAGAAGTTCACAAGCGATGTGTTGAATTATATGATATCGTAATAAATAAAAAGAAAACATAAAGGGACAACAGTGCTTTATTTGAAAATTCCACTAATTTCTGAAATTGAAAATGTATGAATTTTCCTTGAACACTAAGAAGTATTGTCGACGAAGACAGTTTTGATGCAAAATGGATCAGTCCCTTACCCTACCCAGGAGTTACCGCTAAAAATTTAATGAAAGCGTATCGAGTAGTATCTCTTTTTAATAATTAATTTTTGAACACTACATTTGGCGTTTAGTTTTTTGGAAATAGATCGACTTCGTTTTGATTTTTTAGAAAATCTTTCGATTTTGTTTGCTTTTTTATTTCTGCTGGCCAATCTATTTTATGCGATGAAAGATACTATTGTGCCTCCTATTCTGCGTTTCAGCTGGCCTTCCAATCTATTCCTTTTAAAAAGTGTAGGATGTCAGAGAGCCCCGTCTAGGTAAGTCTCCTCTTCGATTTCACATGCCCCAGGTCAATGCCTCGGGTGCACAGTGTACGCAAATTTGAGAGGAGTGGATAGTTCATCCTTTCACAAAATTTACATTCAGATCCTTTCGATCGCTTACTGAACGCCCTTTCATTACAATAGCTAAATAATCCTGTTAAATGCAATTGTTATTACTCAGGTTGATGCATTCTGTAAAGCTCTTCTAATTATAAGTCCGCAAAGAATTTACTTTGCTCATTCCTGGAATTTTCCCAGTACTGGGTTTCTCCTGCTCCATTTCCATTTTTGTTTCTCAGTACTGTAAGCTACTTAACCGCCGCAAAGGGTTCAGCCTAAAAAGGCATTCCAGCCCCTTTTTTTGCGAGGTTTACGTTATTTCGTTCCTCCACTCTGTGTGACCGGAACCCACGGAGGGTTACTTTATTTCTTTTGCTAGCTCATTTAATTTCCCTAGCATCCCAACATCTGAGGACTGATTTCATATGAGTTCAGCGCCTTGATGGCTGCTTGACTATCAAACACATGATAACCCTGCTTCCGATAGTTCCTAGCCATAAGAGAACTGAAACATCTTCAATAGCGTGTATTTTCGCTGAAATATACTTGGGTTTTTCCCAAGCTTTCGAAATATGTAGTTCTAGGCCATATATTCATATTCCAGTTCTTTGCCGCTCTTTGGAGCCATCAGTGTACCATTTGATGCATCTCTATTCAAGGTCAGATGGTGTTATGATCGCACTCGTCCTGTTACTTAGCTCATGGTGAATTCTTCACAAAGCTAATTTTTTTAAACATATATCCGGGGCATATCCAGGTTTGATCACCGTCAGGAGATTGAACCTATGCCTAATCATCTCCTCCTTGACCATTCTTAGCGGCGTTCTTTTGCCAAGCTCTACTACAATGTGAGGGGGCAGAATCCAATACTACTTCAATAGCTGCTGTTGGGCAGGTCTATAGCCCCAACATGCATACGCATGCTAATCTTTCCACTTTCGTGAGGTTAATTCTCGCCGGTTGCCCAGATTAGTTTTCTGCTGTATAAGTGATGACCGACTTCACTATCGCTGTATACTACAACAGTATTTTTGGATTGCATCCCAATTTTCCCTGCCAAGTTTCGCCAACATCAGGCTTTTTGCCTTGTTGGTTCTCAAGTTCATGTTTGTGCCATAGAAGTTTATTGTCATGGTATGCCAAGATTTTAACCCCGTTCTCGCAATCTATATTTTGCCCATCCATTTTTATGGTTTTGAGATTGGATTTTCTTTTCCTAGTAAATGCTAGTAAGGTAGTCTTAGTGGGGCTAACATTGAGTCCCACCCATTGACACCATCTTCTCGTGAAATTCAATCCTCTTTGAACTATGTCACGGAGGGTATTCTCAAATTTGCCTCTTGCGCATATGACAATATCATCAACATATCCTTGCAAGGTAACCTAGATCGTCAGTCCGCAATAAAAGTTAGTCTACCATTAGCTCGACATAAGAGAGGAATGGGACCTGTGGACATCCCTGGTCATACTAAACCGAGATGGTCTTATGTCCAGCCTCCGCCTCCACCGACCTGGCAGACAACAGCTGCAACATCCATCTGGAAGTCACGCCATCTACCCCTCCATTAATTAATGTTTTTTTGAGGACTCGTGTGGAGTATTGTCAAAAGTGTCCTGTATATCTAAAAAAATTATGTGAAATAATCAAATTTTACATTTTTTATCCATTTCTCAAAAGTAGTTAGGCATATGGTCGCGAGGCTACTGTTTATATTTTTGTTATTAAAAAACATAGGAAGTTATTAGTTAGAGTAGGATCATTGCAATTGTTATAGGAAACCATATAGTAATTAGATAGGTAGCCTCGTGTAGTTCTTTAGGTGGAGCACGGGTTAGGATGATTTGTAATATTTAGTTTTCATAAATAAGTGTATATTAAAAAGGCGCAACACGGTTTCTTATTCGTTAGTGATCTTGAATTCGATCGTCAGTTCCACTAATGCAGGCTCATGGATTTGCAATTTGATAGGCGTGCTGCAGGGGTGCAACGGCACCCGCTCAAGATATTTGTTCCGATATATTTATCTACAGCTTTTTCCCGTTTTCAAAGACTGAATGTAAGGCTGATAGGTCTATGGGATTTAGGGTGCCGTAATGTCGCTTTTTCCTGCTTTTTGATATGAAGGTGACTTGGCCCTTCGCAAACTTCAGGAATATACACCAACTCCAAACTACTTCGGCTCATGCGAATCATGTCAGGAAGGATTTCGTTCTGCCCTTTCTGAAGTAAGACTGGAAGAATTCGGTTTACTTCCGGTGTTTTAAAAGGCTGAAATGTATTCATGACCCATTTTAACCGTTCGCTGCAACAAATGTGTCTAGCCACTGTAGTAGCTTCTTTAGTTGGTCTTTTATATTGCTCGAAAAGATTTTTCGAGGTACCTACTTTACTTTCAAAAAAGTGAGTCTCTAAAAAGAGGAGAGCTCTTTCTTCTTCACTTTCAGTGCAGCTTCTGTCTGGCTTTCTTAGTGCAATTCCTGTATCGGTTCTGCCCTTCACCATTACTTTGTGAAGTCGTGAAGGGGTAGATGTGTGTTTCTATTACTGCGCTATAGTCCTTGTGATATATAGCCTTTGTATATTCTTAATATTGTTTTTAACCAAAATCAACCCCTAAAATTTATAAATCAACAGAAAAAACACACAAGAAATAGCTTGACGACAAAATAAATTGAAATGTAAAATAAACAAACACACCATCTAAAGTTTCAAATAGAGAACTAACGTCAACGATCAATAGCTCGACAAATGTTGTCAGACGACATGTTAACGACCGGCCAAAGTAAAGCGCTAAATAAACCATAACATATTTAAAACGGGGTAAACTCTCCAGAGGAAGAGAACGGACACGCGGAGTGGAAATATCACCAAGCACCAGGAGACCTAACTTCTCATCGCTCCGCAGCGTAGTACAGAAGAAGAGAGAAGAGAAAGCCGAGACAGAAAACCGAAAGCCGTCCTCGCAAGCCTCCTCATCTAATTCTCCACTGCGACGAGATTAAAGACACGTTATTTAGCCTTAGCTTAGAACTCGGCTGCGGATGAAATAATTAGATCAGTGAATCCGAGTAGTCTCGACCGGGGAAGACGGCGACGGGAAGGGAACGAAACGGAAGCTTAATTCACATACGATGGACCGGGGAACGGCCGGCGACTGCGGCCACCCCAGAAGAGCAAAGTTAAGAGGTAATTATGTAAAGAAAAGAAACGATTTAATTTGTAAGGGGCTGGCCGACTGGACGGGTTCGGTCAGTCAGCTACATTAAGAGCTAACGCGATTACCCGATTCGTTGCAAACTCCAATCCGGTGGGGTTTTCACTGGATCGAGTGAAGGAAGATTAGACTAGCGAGGAGTACAGAATTTGTATTACAAATTACACCTTAAGATAAATATAAGAAGGCTTTATAATATTTGTTTTCTCTCTTGTTAATAATAGGGTTAGAAAGTCATCTTTTCCCAGGAGTCCGGGTACCGTCTGATGTACTTTACCGCGGCTTCGGTTACTCGGATATCGAGCGTTACCCGGAATCGGATATTACTCGAAATTGACTTTTCTGTTCAAAAAGCTATTTGGTTCTAGAACCATTTTCGAGTAGTGGCTTCTAGGACTGACCTGTACATATGAGCATTTATAAGCTTTAAAACTTAATTATTTGCGAAGATTTTTGCCAGATTGTGGTTTAATATAAGGTATTCAGACCTCTTATTTGTTTACTTTTCCTCTTCTTTATATAGCTAATTTAACTTAATATTTTATAATCCAGAATGTAAAAATACTTCGGCGAAAGTAGCGGTAAATAGATATATTTTAACCATTTCGATAATCGGGTGTTTACATCTCTTTACGATCTTATCTCAAAACCGCAAACAAGCATAACAGCTAGCGGTGTCTATTGTCGGCAGCCGAAAAGAAATATCTAAATTCTTTTCATTTATTTTATTGAGTAGAGGCGGATGTTACAATATATCCCTTAAAAATTGTGTTCGCCTTATATTTTTCTTTACTACCAAGCTACGCGGAAACTTTTTTCTCTTGCTGTACCGTCTAAGCTATTTTGAAAACAGACTCGTGCACACGGTCTTAATATCCGAAGTCGGGGACCCGAAAACTAGCTTTACCCTATATCGAGATCTACCCAAAATCAGATATATGGATTTCTGAACATTCTTTAAATCCAGTAAAACATCATTTGCTGGCTCTCTGTAGGTTTTATTTTCATCTGCTTTTTCTTTAATATTTTCAGTAAATTTTCAACAATCTAATATCATTTGCTCAGAATTCTAATAATTACGTCATTTAACTACTGTTGCTAACCTTGCAGCTAACGCTATAAAGGCTTCAAATTAAATAGGCAATGTTATTACTTAGTAAGTTATATAGGTACTGTCAAATATGTGCAGAGTTGTCAAAAAGTCTGGGCACAATCCGCTAGCACTCAGATAACTTGATTTAGGAATTTGAAATTTTGTACACTGAAACAAGATATTCTTCTGAATTACATAAATAGACATTTTCAATGACAAGTACCTACTATTATTTCGAAAATTTTCCAAAACTGGAAATTTTATGTCTAGTTTAAGAGACCACATACAGAAAAAAGTTTTCTATTGTCAAGTACATCTGTGTTCTTACACATTTTTACTAAATGTAAGATAGTATTTTCTTTATTTTAGAGAATTTACTAGATCCGAGTTAATAGGTGTCCTTAAATATAATAATTTATTTTCTTTAAATTTTACTAGTATCAAAGCAAAATTTATTTGTGGCAAATGTTATCTCTCTTAAAACAAGTACATATAATTTTTATAAGGAATAATTCACTCTCTTACGATTTTTCTAATATTGAGTTATATTTCCTTGACGCAAGTAACATAAATTTCTTGTATTCAGAATAGAAAAAAAAGTTGGAATGTGGAGGGGTTGATATACGCTGAAACTTGGTTTTATCCAGTATGATCGAGTTTGCATTTCGGTATTAGATATTTCGCAGTATTTTGATAATATTTGCCCTGTGCGTTACCTAAATCTGTTTACAGTGGTTTGAATAACGGTAAGTATTGTTATAATATAATGCGTATATATACTAGTAAATAAGAAAATATACATGTATAGTTACGGATATTTTTATAAATAGATGTCTGAAGAACAATTTTATATTCGGCTTCAATATAAAGGCCATTTTGAGTGGTGCAGCATTGGCGCGGAGATAGAAACCGCAATAAAAAAGGTTAATAATTGATTTCATTATGCATGAAAATGTTATCACTTACAAGTCTAGTAATTGTAGAAATAGTTGCCACGATGTAGTATTGGTTTGTATCTATTAGAAGAAGAGTTCGCTTCGTTTTGTATGTTAACATAACCTAAGAATTATTCTTAAAAAAAAAAACACTGTAAATGTAGTATCTAAATAAATACTTTTTAGTTGTAAAGTTATTCGATTTGTATTTTTTTCCTTACCTATGATTTAACAATTCACAAAATAAAATTTAAATAAACTAATTTCATTAATATATTAATTATGTTAACTTGTAATTTATTTCGAGTTTTTACCTTAAAGTATATGGTGTTACATGGTAACAATACAAATCCTATGTAAGAAACAACGTATATTATAAGTAAGATACAAATATGCATATTTAGCCAACGAAAATTATTATCCAGCAACTAATCCTGCCTAGGGTCCTCTGCCAGCATAATTCAAATTATAATAATGTATTGGGTTTGGTCTTGCTGTTTGCAAACAATTGAGTAACGTTTCGTCATGCTGCTGACTTTTTCAGAATAATCAACAATTCAGTTATTTTTGATGAAACTTTAATAGGTTTTTCGCAACCAACAGTACTAGACTAAAGGTTATCGCACATTAGTCCGTCACAAAACAGCACGGTGCGCCCCGTACAAAAAACGGATAGAATTAAAACAATGCAAATGAATGAACAAGCGTCCATTGTACCAGCATACATAGCTCAGCGCAATGCTATTGGTTTTGTGATGGGGTGCACCGTGCCGTACTGTGACGGGCTAATGTGCGATAACCTTAAGAATAAAACACCATTTTTGTTTCTTGGTTTAAAGAAAGGAAGCCTTAAGTGCAAGTAAGTACCGTTTTCATGTTTAATAAAATAGCGTTTGATTTAAAGGTATTAGATGTTTACCACTAGAAAACGACAAACTAATATTAAGCTCGCTTTGCATTTATTTTAAGGAGAGGCCTGGTTTATATCAAATTTATTTTTTCTCAATTCAAAGTTCTCATAAGTTCGAATTAAATACAAAATATTCTTGAAACCAGTTTTTTTTATTTGTTTCAAGTAACCAGCTTTCCTTTGTCTAAGGACATTAAATTTCTTCAAACAAGGAATTAATTTCTTGGGACATTGAGAAAATAATTTTCTTCGTCCAAGAAATTATTCATTTGCTTATATATAAGAACGTGAGGTACTTCAGTTGAGAAATTCTCACTTGATTCTAGAAATTACTTCTCTGTGTGCAGAGAGTTTTTTTTTCTTTATTCTTACGTATTAAACAAAAATGTTTCCTACAAAACTTCTACAGAACAAATTTCTGCATGGTAAAAAAGGTTTTAATTGCGTGCAATAAAACATGCTTGCAATGAAAATAGCACATGTTCTATTCCGCGTATGCACGCGCAATACAAGTAAAATTACACACAGCTGATCGAAATCAATTGAATGCGCATGCGCTATTTTAATTACATGCAATTTTTATTACACCCAATAAAAAAATTGCAAACTGTAAAGCGGCCTTTAGGGGTGTGTTTTGGGTTTCTTTCCTTGTGGTTAGGCAACCATATGCGAACGAATGACAGAAATTGAATGCCTATTACTGTGATTGCTGTTGATCAGTTATTTGAAGAAAAATTGAGTACTTTGTTTCGCTATTTCAAGGAAATTAAAACACATAAATCCATGAATAAAAACAATATATTTAAAAATAAATAGTAACTCAGCACAGGAATAATAAAATTAAAACATTCAAACAATTAGGAACGTCGTCCTTAACAAAGAAAAATATCTCTTAAAATCTAAGGCAAGTGAATTCTTAACCTAACTTAATTCTCTTTAACTTCATTTAATTAATTGATTTCATTTATTTTTATTTAGTGATATGATATTTTCCATCGGATTTTTTTCTTTTTTTTTAGATTTTTAAATTGTGTCTAACCTATGAGTCTATAAAATTATGATTGGATGTGAACTAAGGAAAATTTCTTATCTTTAAACTAACTAAAAATCTAAACAAATATAACAACTACTTCGTGAATAATTAACTTAAAGATTATTGACAATCTTTTCTAAAATGAAATAAAAAAAGTCTTAAAATCAACTAAATCTTCTATGATTATTTCTTTTTAAAATTCTTTTAAAAGATCGGAAATAGTATGGACCCTATCTATTCCTCGTCAAAATCAAGAGAATTCTTCGGAAACAGCCATGGTCTCCGTTCTCTCTAGTAGGAATCAAGGATGTTTCAGCCTCTTGAAAATCTGGAATCGGATCTGATTCCGGTGAACCCTCAGAATTGGCTGGTTTAGTTTTGCCTGGCCGGTACTAAGGTAGTTCTTCCCTCAGGAAATGAAATCGGATTTGGTGCTGGGGGAAATTATTTAGGAGTCTGGGAATTATTATTTTTCCTCTCCAATTAGGTATAATCTAATTTAGGCATCTTGACAATTCAGATTGATTCTTTTTCCCCAATTATAATCCAATTCAGGTATGTTGACAATTCTGATTGATTTTTTTTTTATATTTCTTTCAGGTAGCTAATTAATTCAACTTAATTTTGAAGTAGTTAACTTTTTCTTTAATAAAGTGAGCTTTTTTCAGAGGTGAAATTAGATTTTTAAGCAGCAACCGAACATAGGTCTGACCTCGATGATGGTTTGTTGATATCAGTCCATTTTTTCGGCCTAAAAAACGCTTACTCTCCGTTGTCTGTATTTCAACGCCTCCTTACAAGTTTTCCGGTCCTTCAATCAGTTATCGGATTTTAAGTCACGAATTGCGATAAATGAAAGTTCATTGCGTTCCTGAATGTACAGTGCCTACACAGTGCCTTTCCAAGAGTCAAATAGTGTTTCCGAATTCAGGCAAATAAGACGCATTTTAACTGTTGAATCATTGCTAATAACCATTTTACATTTTGTTTAGAAATTTACATTAAATTAATGTTGTTCTTAAATTTTTAACAATTGTACATTTCCTTGATGTATAAGGTTGTCTGATTTCACATAGATAGCGCTTTTTGATATTTATCTTTTTTTAATAATTTTTGACTATTTTTATTAATTTTGAACATACTTTTGATCAGATGGCTTTGATGTTTATTTTTACAGATTATAAAATCCAATTACAGGACAATAAAGGTACAATCTACAATATATTTAAAAAAATAAGTAAAATAAAAGATAATAAAATAATAATAAATAAAAGATCAACTAATCTAACTAATGTTAACAATTAGTGTATACTTACAGTAATAGCAGTAAGAACATTAATTAATTACTGTTTAGGAAACAAACTGGTCAAAATATTCGGAGAGGGATACCTTTAACTGTTTTAAGTTATTGAAATGTATATCGTTTATGTGAAAGATTTTGTTGTAGTTGTTACACATGACATATAAGGGCGACTTTAGCATCAAATTGGTTCTAGCAAACGGCAAATAGAAGGCAGCGGAGGGTCTAGTGGACATCCGAGGCACCAAGAAATTACACTGGGCCAAAAGCTCAGGACAATCGACAAAGCCGTGGACTAGGTTGAACAAAAAACATACACTAGTACATATACGCCTATAAGACAACGATGGCATTTCAAAGCGAGATAGTAGTATGGAGTGGTCGAAGTTCCTCTGTGGATAGGTGTTTTCTATTTGAAACCACAAAAATTTAGCAAATCTACGCTGTATTTTCTCCAATTGACATTTGGATTCCATATAATATGGATACCAAATAAGACTTCCGTATTCTAACCGCGATCTTACCAGAGAAAAGTATAAAGATTTAAGGAGAAATACATTAGAAAAGCATCGACTAGACAAATTGTTTAAATATGATTTGTAAAAGTCAAATGCTTTCGAGAAGTCAGTGTACAACACGTCGACCTGTTTACCCGAATCTAGTTCCTCGGAAAGATACTGATGGAATATCGCTAAGTTAGTAATCGTCGATCTACCTTCCATAAAACCATGTTGGAACGGTGAGATACTAGCTCTAACACAAAGATAGATCTTAGAATATAGTAACATTTCGAAAATTTTTGAGAAATTGGATAATATGGCGATAGGACGATAATTTGCTATGTTAGATGACTCTCCGCTTTTCAGTATGGGAATAATTTTCGTTATCTTCCATATATCGGGAAACGTCGAAGTTTTTAGCGCTAGATTAAAAATTTTAGCAAGTGGAACAGCTAGTACATGACACAATTTTGAAAAACGAAATGTCTTTTGCCGATTTCACATGAATTGACTTGATTTGTTTTATATTTTGTAAGGAATATGTGAGCAGAATGTGATTCTATCTCAATATATATTATTGATATAATGACGAAATCTAATTAAAAAATCGCTTTAAACAAAAGCCCCGACTGCCGCATTTAACCATCGAGAACTTCACGATTGCTATTCGAACGACATCCATCCCTAAATTCGATTAATAAACAAACAACGACCGACGCTCGATAGACGCGCGGATAATACCGACGCGTCCGCGTCTCGGCGATTCCATTTCGGGTAATATAAAACAGATTACGTAACGTTATTTTATACATCCACACAGACACACGCGCTCGCACGCGCAGCATTACCGAGTACCAGACTGAAGGGAAACAGATATGGCGCGTTAACACGTCCTGTTCGCGTAATCTGTGACGACAGCTCGGATCGTGACCAGAAAACGTTATACCCTCCGTACAGAAATAACCCGGGACTCGGGGAGCGAAACTTCGACACCTCCGGCCGCCGCCACCGCGTAGGTCGGTGGCACGAGGACAACGCTAGTACAGGGAACGGTAGCATTCTAATCCGCAAGGCGTGCACATTTTTGGAAGCACGAATTAAGGTAATCGACTGTGCGTGTTCGGTGCGGTTTCGACAATTTCTTATTGCACCAAAATTCAGGAGGACTATTTTAAGATTTCGACAGAAATTGAATGCGTAACGTACAGCTGCTGGAGCCCAAACACAAGGAATCATATACCAACGAAATAAAAATTTTTAGGATAATTTTTTTTATTATATTGAACAATTTTGTTTATTGACGGTCACGTTGAAAAAGTAAGTTTATTGTATTAACAAAATAAAGTTTATTACTTACTAGAAAAAGAAATTATTAAGAAGTTTGTTAATTTAAAGTAGTATGTTATTAATTTAATTAAATATTTTATTATTTCTGTGAGGTATAACGCGCGTATTTTTAATACTGAGTTAATTGTGTTAATAAATGAAATTATAACAGGTATTGATTGTTTTCAATCATTTCACTCTAACACATACTATGTTTTATGTTTTCTCTGGGGGTATAGCGCACGCAATTGTTAAAATTGTTTCTTCAGAACTTCAGATTCACATTCTACATAATCCCTTCTACCCAAGCATAAATGCATCTTTTCTACAACGTATTTTATCTGTTTTTATCTGCATTCATAAAAGTAGTGTGTTATTACAGGCAAAATTAAGGCATTTAGTACGCTCCCTTTTCTTTTATTTTTTATTCCACTTGAAAACTTGTTAAATGCGTAATTATTATTAGATATTCAAATTATCTAACCTAGCTTTATATGTAATGAACAATAAGTGGATATCCAATATTTGATATTTTGCGTGTGTGTGAACGTTAAAGTAGGTGTATGTGTTTGTTTTATGTGTAACACTAATTTTGCCGAGCTTGATACATTAGTCAGACATTTCAAACATGTGCATAACCGAAATACAAATATAGTGTTTTAGTATTTAATAGAAAGCGATTATCATTTATCGTCGGGAACGTCTTCACGGTTAGAAAAGCAGATAGTTAATAGATTTCTGACGGAAAAGTTGGTAATTTAAGATTACTATAGCTGTACAACTATAGATACCTTAATATAAAACTCTTAACATATTTTGGGAATATTATCGGATGGTAAAAGAAGGGAAAATTTATAAGTAATAAATTACGGATATGCAAAACTGATAAGGAGAATTCTAAAACAAAAATATTGCAAATAATTTGGTATGTGTAAATGTATAAGTACACTCTTTCCTCAAATATTACTTATTTGGTACCTATTTGGTGTTTCAGATTTTGAGGACGGGACAGAAGTTATAATACGGTCGCTAAGATTGCCCAGCGAATTGGATAGCTTGTGGCAAGCTTGTACGAACTAAAGACTAAATCACATAAGAAATGCTGACAGAAGGAACTTAATAATTTGATTTGTAAATAAATAATGTATACTCAAATTAAAATTTATCAATAAATAATATTGGTAAGTAAATTTATTTATTGCACCTTTTTGAAGTTGGTTGTATTATTAAGCGAATTAATTATTACTAAAGTTTGCCAAATAGTATAACCGGATTTCGAAAATGTGCTGTTAGTATAAAAGACTTGGACCTCTTACACTAACTGCATATTTTCGAAATCTGTTTATATTATTTGGCAAACTTCAGTAGTAAGTAGGTATAATATATAATTCATAGTTTCTACAACTATTATTAATTAACGGAATGTATAAATTTCATATAAGCAATAAAGAAGTTATTTCATACAATGTACCACGGTTACCAATATGATAATCCAGTTTATATATAATATGGACTTACTTTGTATCAAAAACTTCTTTAATCACTTTAATGTATACCGATATTTAAAGTAATAATTTATGTTTATTATATTAATGATCAAGTGAATAACGAATTCATTATATCAACAATTTTCTTTATTGTATTGCTGAACCTATAATTTATTTAAGTGTTCGTTGGACGAATTTTGATAAAATATTTATTGAATTGTACTTTTTTATTATATTTGTGCATATTTTTCGTTCAGTGTAAGTATTTTATAAATCTTTGTTATTGAGGGCCAGAAAGTGGACTTATTTGTAAGATTAGCACCGAGGCCAATTTATACAAAGTTCCACTGCTGCTTAAGTTTAGTAAAAAAAAATAGTAGGTACTGTTTTACAATGTTTTTTATTGTTAATCAATACTTTAAGAATTTTACTGCAGCAAATTCTACTGAAAATAAAGTTGTATGAATTGTATTATACGATTAAAGTGTATGTTACACATCTCCCTTTAGCTTTTGTTTTTATAAAAAGAAATTCCTAAAATCAAATCAGCATTACGAAATCTCAAACCGAACTAAACATACGATTTTCGTTCATCAACAGATCGATATTCACCACACCAAAAATAGCTCATCTCGTTCCACTCGAACGACAAAGGCGAAGTTTGTTAGGAACCGTGCGATTGCATCATCGGAGCACCTCCACATACCGTGACAATCCTCGCGGGTACATACATACATGTATTCCTTCAATTCCCGCGATTGTTCGTCGCCAACGAGTCCGCATAATGGTCGCCCGCTCGTTCTCCCGTCACTATACCGCCGCTATGAGAAGTTTTCCCGGTAATACACACTCATCGCACACACACAAACGCTGGGTGCCTATCGATGCGGAAACTTACAGATTGACAATCCTTGTTCGCGTTTGTCAAACAGATTCGACCGTTGTCGAAAGCTAAATGCATCCATATAGGAGTAGTCTAAGCTTCTTTATATACGGATATCTTTCTTCCTAGATGAATTGTTTTTCTTTCAATTAAGCCAGAAAATACGAACAACGAAAAACTTCTTAATCTTTTTATATATATATATATATACACACTAACAAATTACAGTAGATTTGCCCACAGTAAGTCTTATAATAAAGTAGTGAGTTCACTGAGAGAAATCAAATGGTTATTTCAACATTTTTCGTAGTGTCACGAATTTGAGCATTGATTTAACCACGTTGCATTTAAGTGAATCATATGCTCCTATTTGAAATAAACATATTCATATTGTTGCCCACTTTAGAGTTAATTTAACAAGATTATAATGTTCAGGCGTAACCGATATTTTATCTTATTGGTTTAATCCCCACAAATTGTCGATTTGACATTTGAAAAAGGTGTTCTTTGAACATTTACTGTCGGTGTTAACTCAATGACATGTAATATTTTATTGAAGTATTAAAAAAGATTCATTTAAAATTATAAATGCATTTAAATTCCAATTACACATTCAATGATACAAGCGTACATTTTTGAATTTCGCTTCCCACCACCGTAGAAGCAACAAGTCCTTTTTTACATTTTTGGTTAGGTTACTTTGGTTAAATTAAACGAACAAAAAAACTAAAGTGACCGAACCAGCAACATTAAAAAAAAAAAAACACAACAAGCGACCAAATTTTATTTTGAGGTTAGCTTCTTACATGGTTCAACTGAAGTGATCAACTGATTGCGCTTTTCGGGTGATTACTAGACGGGTAAAGAGTAGCGAGTTTGGTTAGTTCAGTTTGGTCACATCATTAAAAGAAACACAAGTCAGTTTTTATTAGAAATTGAACAAACCTGAAGTGACCAAACACATAAAACGAATACAACTATGGTATGCTCGATTTGCGTCTAAAATAAGTCAAGGCCGGTTAGATGTTACTTCGAAGGACATCAAACATTACAAGGAATTTCATATTTAATTTGTGTACATTCGGTTGCAAGGGCCTAACTAATAGAAAAGATGGGTATGATCGAAGCGAACGGGGCTAGAAATAATGTTTACATGACGTTTACAATGTTTTTAAAGTGCGGGTTGTCGAGAAAATCCAGTTAAAAAATCGGTAAATACACCCAAAAACCGGACAGACAGTACGGAGTTAATGCGAGCGTTAGTAGATGGCGATACGAACAAAACTTATAAACGCAAATACTTATATGGAAAACAAAATTTGCGTACCCATTTTGCTTATTTTATTCACCTTCAGTTACTCAAAAGAATATCATTTCTTCAGAGCACTTAATTAAATCATTTGTCAAAATTAATATTTTGCATTTGGCGCCATTATTGCTTTCCAGTGACGTAAGCATATAGGGGAAGTTGGGGCAAGATGGGAACATTAAGCTTTAGGACACTGCATCAGGATTGCAAATTGATATACAAGCACTTAGAACAAGTGCGCTTGTTGTAACCTTTAAACATTTATCTGTTGATAGATGAATTTACAATTTTTCGATGGGTACTCTTGATGTTGTGAGAAAACTTTGAAAAGATATGTGTAAATACACCATCTTGCCCCACCATGGGAGCAAGATGGGGTTCCATGTGAGTTAAGAATGAGTCGTACCATAAATCTAGGTAATAGGTAAAAAAAAATAGATTCCTAAAATATTCTTAAAAACATGCAGCAACAAAACAAACTCTTTAAAGCGGAACTGCTTAAAATAAAAAAATACAATAACGGTAACAATATTAAACTTAATCTTCACAATTGAGACAATAGAAGACGAATTCATCCACGTTATTCGCACAGCCTCCATGTACCCAACCTCGCCATCCATGGCATTGTATCAATACTTCCCCTTACAATACTAACATTGAGCGTCATCTTCCTCAACAGAAGAACTTGATTATTTCCTTGACGTTTTCTAAAAATCTGTCTCTTTGCTTTCCTTACAAAATTCGGCTTCTTGATCTCTTCTGTTTTCTTCTTTGTGATTTTTTTTCCTTTTACTCTCCCTCAGCACTTCTAGTTGCCTTAGGGATTCTCCAGACCTGTATTTTCTTATAGCAGATTTTTATACGTAATGCTTGTAAAGATTGTTGTCTTTCCTTTGTTACGCTTTGATTGAACCTGTACTTTACTCCTAACATGAGAAATAGGCATTATGTCTTCGAGAAAGCATAATGGCATATCCAGGGCATAACGGACCAGACTGAAGAGTGAGATAGTGATGTCCCCATGTTGCCCCATACCAAATAGCCCCATCTTGCCTCTTTGGGACATTCTCTGGTTATGTTATAATAACATATTAAATATTTGAAATAAACAAATAACGCGCTATAGAAAATACATGCAATACATGTCAATTAATAAGCACAAAAAAGTGTAGTTGTAAATAATTTACTTATGCTTCCGATATTGGCCGTTGAACTCACCATCAAAATAATACCGAAATTCTGGAAATTGCAAAGTTCACGCACAAACAGCAATAACTTTGTTATTACAACTAGTAAAGTTTCCTACATTACAACAAACATAAAACAGCACTTGTCAATATTAGGACTGCTATTATTTGACAGATGCTTACTGCCGTTTTGTAGATAAGACGATGTCCCCATCATGCCTCGTGGACCCATCTTGCCCCACCTTCCCCTACATACATGCGCGTGAGCCGTATTATGTCCACCGTGCCTCCCACTCCCACTTTATTTTACAGGATAGAACACGCATCGTATAACAGTTACATTTGACGTATCATTTGTCTCAAATTGTTGATAGAAGAGGGTGTGTAGCGAACATCAGCACATAATGTAAGTATCGTATTTAATACCTATATAAGTATTTCAATAGAAAAAAAACTTGTCAGAGTACTTATTGTTAGTACTGATTCAGACTAATGCTGGCAATAGAAACACCGGCGCGACAATTTAATGTTTCTGTTTTTATAAATCAAAATGGCGCGAGACTTGGCTGTGGACTTGACCACGCTTTTAGAAAAATGGGGATTTGGAAGTTCTGTAGAACGATTTATAGGTAAGGATAACGTACATTGTAAGAATCTCTGAATTATAAGTATTTATGACTGGGTAATAAAATAAAACTATACCTTTATATGTGTGCTCCTTCTATAACCCACTATAGTCTTCGTAATTAGGTAATATATAGCTATGCGTTGCTATGAATGGGCTAATTGCTGAATGTGCGGGCGGGTTTTTAATTTCATCGATAGATCCATTGATTACAGTGCATCTCTGTTTATTACATTAATGACACAGTAATCGATGGATCCATCGATGAAATTAAAAAATCTGCCACTTCATATCCACATTCACAGACCGGTGGATTCGCAAGTCATCTATACAGATGTGCAGGAAATATCCCATGCCCAAATCTCAGCAATGGCTGAATAACAATACTGGGAATTGTTAAAACATTTTTCTGCAGTTTACTAATTTAATGAGCGTAACAGCGCAATTTTGCGGCCTAAAACCAACTTGTATTGATACGTTTCGACCTGAAACAAAATATTCTAAGCATAAATTGAGCAAAATCTTCGCAAATATATTAAGTTTAATATTCTAACACCTTCATTCATTGTTAATTTCACTATATATGGCAACATATAACAACAAAAATAATTATATTGAAATAACACCTCTTGTTGTCCGAATGCATTGATTAAATACACTTTAAATTTTGACTTAAAAGTAAAAGGGTTAATTTTTTCAGGCAACATTTAAAAGATATTTTAAAAAACTATCATTGTAAATTTGGGGTCAACAACAATCAATTGATTAGAATGGTTTGAGCATACTTAAATACAAAAATTGGTGAACTGAACCAATCGTACATTCCCATATTACCTCTGTATTAAGGCGGAATCCCACAGCGCGTGACTCGGCGAACATGGCTCGTGGCTGGGGTTCGTCGAAGCTTGCCCATGCTTGGTTCGCGACAGAGTGTGGCAAGTAGATAGGCATTCCCACGAGGTGTGTGAGTTCATAGTGTGGATTCGTGTTGGCTTGGCAAATCATGGTTTTAGTTTCTCCAGTGACAGCGGAGAGTTTGGTTAAAAAGTAATTAACATGAACGATCGGCGGAGACGTGTTGCAGTTTCTGTTTTTGTGACTTGGATCTCGCGGATTCCAAATCGCCGGGCTCTCCTTCGTATGCTGACAAAAATTCAAGAACTATGTCGTTTGATCATTCCATTTTTAAAATAAATAGCTCTTAACCTCCACAGCTACAAGCCGCTACTGAAATTTAATTGCACCATACTCGCCGATGGCCGTTGGATCGGGTCGAAATTATACGAGCCGAGGCCGGAGATGCGCGCGTTCCTTTGACTCGCGTCAAATTTACCGACAACAATCGGGAAAACACAAACCTCTTCAAGTTCGGTTCGAATCTCACTCTGGTCAATTCCGGTAACCGCTTTTTTTCCGCGATGGTAATGATTATCAGGAGGGAGATTTGGGTCTGCCAAACTGCATCGCAAGTAATAAATTGTTTAGCCATTATCTACCCCGAAAAAGAAAACCTATTATTAGTTGATATCTCATTTTTCTTTCTCTAATTATAATGAAACAATGCAAATATTAACCATAACTTAATATTTTGATAAATATCTACACAGTAAGAAATGTTACAAATTTTGTTGTCTGTTATACATTCACAAGCGAAATTTGTAGATTTAATAAGGTAAATTCTAAATCTATATCTACGCAGGCAAGAGATTTTTCTTAAATTAATAAAATATTTATTATTGTATATCATATTATGTTACATAAATAATAGATTATCACCAACTGAATAAATACATAGAATTATGACTAGAGTGGTCAACTTTCGTCTGCGGACGAGGTCAGTTATATAGTACAGTGCCTGGAAAGAGCAAAATTACTTATTTATTTAACTATAAATATTGTATATAAGCCCCTCATCTTATTTAAGTAGCAGAAATGGTATATGATTGCTGAAAATTTTGTATCATTAAGTGTTTCAAGATTTTTCTCACTAAACTGCTTCCGTCGTGATGATAAAACATGCCTATATTTTGAAAAAGACCGTTCAACATCTACGGATGTAACACACGCATAATTAAAATAATCTTTATAGGTAGATAACAGATCAGATACACCACCGCCAGTGTGTAGTCCGATTTGTGCCAGCACAATAACTGTTTATCGCACACCACACAAAGTATTTTGGCACCACTATAATGTAAATCCTGGAATTCACCGACATACTTTTCTACATTGTGAAACAATGGTCGTTTTCTGGGATTTTCTACGCCCGACATTGTATAACATTTACAATGCGTCAAACGTTAATGAAGAATTGTTACTTAACTATCTCGTATCAAGACTCGACCAACACTGATACTAGATACTAGACACGCGAATCGGAGGGAGTGATTTTACTGCCTTGAAGATACACTGCGCCTAAACGTTCTGCATAGCGCGAGGCGAGTGCGGTCCGTGTAAGCAGACACGTTTGACCACTCTAATTATGACTTAGTATGTTGTACCAATGCATGTGTCACATTTCAAATTAGGTACATATACATATGTATATGATAAACAATTCATATTTATGTCCATGTTGGGCAAATTCAAAAATAAACCCCTCCGATCTTTATAATTTTTTGAAATGTAGTGTAAAAGCACGATTTTAACTTATCTTAGGCGAAGATCACGTCCTTTGACACTACATGCGATTTTTAGTTTATGTCAACACAACAAACGCACTGAAATCTTGTGAAATTTTACTATTATCAACAAATAACCGCTAATAATGAGTTCTAAACTGTTACACTTAAGGGTCAGTTACAATGACACGTACAAAAAATAACATAAGTAATCGAGGTAACTTTAATTTTTTTTTTTGCTTCAAAGCAAAATTTATAGCAGCTCGATGTCATCGGAGACCCGGCTTTACCTATTAAAGTGAGAGATATATTTTTTTATACTATGTATTAGTTTATATTTTGATTCTTCTAAACAGTTTCTTCTCTTATCTTTAGTTTAATAGAACGTATGTTTACTTATCCTGTTTTATTGAATTTTGTATGATTGAACAATGTCAAACATTTTGCAAATTTACTAAAGCAGCTCATAACTGAAATCAATGTTCAATTTCAAGTACCATCTTTTAATAATAGACACCATTTATTATTGTATTAATTCATTTAGCCTATATGCTTTACTTCCCATTAACATTTCAGATAAATTTTATTTAAAATAACATACGATATCTACGTGAATTAATCAATAATATGAGATATTAACGGTAATATTTAAGTAAAATTGGAGATAATAAAAATACTTCAAACTGTGGTATTGGTAATGCTGTAAACTTCTCCTAGACCCCTCACCACAAACAGCACTAACTGGACGTACGTTTCGATAGCAAAGCTATCATCATCACCAGGTACACTGAACTGTTCAGTGTATCTGCTGATCATAGCTTTGCTATCGAAACGCACGTCCAATTTAGTGCAGTTTGTGGTGAGGGGTCTAGGAGAAGTTTGCAGTAAAATTGGAGAATTAATATTCTTGAATATTACACTCATCCGCTAAGGATTTAATTCAGGAAATGGTATAAGTACTGCAAGAAATAATAAGGTCATGATATTAAATCACACCTGTAACAGAAATTTTAGCGTACAATATATTTATATATTTGCAAAATTACTACCACACTAACAAATATGCAATTTATATCAATAGTACATATGAATTTTACAGAACAATGTTGAAAAATACCTCCGCGTATGAAATGTGCTTGTCGGTAGGAGTTTCATTTATGTAACTAAATTTAATATTCTTTAATGTATCTTGGTTTTGCAAAAATTGTAATAATAAAATTCTGAATGTAGAAAATTAAACTTTTATTGACGTTTCGTCAATGTTAACATTGGCTTTCTCAAAATTGTAAATAAATCTGTAAGTAGTAGTTATTTTATGATATTAAAAAAATCTGTTTTAACATGAGAAACAAGACAAATTGAGAAATTGAATTATATTTTCGTAATCTTACCTTAATTATTTAAATTTGTAAAAAGAAAATGAAACATATTCATATTTGTAATCAGCGTATAACGATTTTATTCCCAACATAATATTTTATTCTTCTAGATTAGCTTAATTAGTTTGTGTAACTTGAATTTCCATTTTTAAATATTGTTTCATTTTTCTTTAAACTTTTGTGAAATTTTTAAGCCGATTATATTATACTTATATGAGAATTGTAAACGGAAACGGAAATGAATATATTCAAGTACTAAATTTAATATAACCTGTAATAACAAAATTGTAAGCAACTTTGTTACCAGCGATTTTGCATACAATTCTACTAAAAATCTTTTTACAGTGTATATGTGTTGTGCATAATATGAACTGGTACCAAAACGAGCTCAGAATATTACCAACAACCACTTTTCACTATGAGGTATATTTATTAGTTCTTTTTTTATTAATATCTAAGAGTACCAATAATATCTAGAACTTATGGATATCTATAGCACCTTCTACAATTACTCTTTTTTGTATGGGAGTACTTATCGCAATTACTACAGCCCGGCAGACCATAATATCGCCAGATAATAGCCGGACAACAATTCGTAATATGCGATAAAAATAATCACGGCGATATTACCTGCCAATATGGAGGATTAATGGAGGACATTGTTTCGTTTGGAGAGGCTTAAGCGGCCCCGGAACTATTGTCTAGCGTCTTCGACGCTATACCGGCAACCGCAGATATCGTCCGATTATTATTACATGATCGCGGTAGTGAATAACATAAGAACAGATTTATTGGATGTTAAACGAGGGCGAGCGTCCGGAATTAGCGGTAGTAATGAAGGTGCACGTAATAAAACCATTAATTAACGATTGAGCCAGGAAAGCTGACCAAGATGGTGCTCTATGGAAACCAAAAGCATATAAAGAAGATTATCTATAACGTAGAATGTGTTTACTTCCGGTTATATCCTAGTACTTCATTTCTTGAAAGGTTTTATCGATCAAATATATAATAATGATAGTGAACAGAAATTACGAAGACTCGTAATTAATAAACAGACTAATTTAACGGTGATAACTTCACACTAATCATCGAGTGTTCAGCAAAGCTTGAATAGCTGAAACTACATCAATGTGAATGTTTAGTCTTTACTGAAGTTGCCTACTAGGAGTAATTGTTTAATGAGAGGTTTTAATTTTTTCTAAATTCTTCCCAGATTAAGACAAAAAATATTGCCGAAATGTTGCAAATGTTATTACAAAAGAAACTAAGAGAAAAGCAATCTTACTAAATTCATTAAGTGAAGAAAATCTATGCGTTCCTGAATTGTCGGCAGATAAAACATTTAATGCATTAGTTAAAATACCGAAAGGACACTTTTGTCTGATAAAGACGTTTTTCACTGAAAAGTTGGTATTTTTCTCAGCAAGAAGAAAAAGTGGTGAGACAGCTCGTTTAAAAAGTCTTGCGTCCACATGTAAATTTGGCCCAGAATTAAATACCATTCTCAGGGATATTTTCGTAATTGGTGTGAACGATGATGTTATAATGGATAGATTATTTGAAGAATTAGCCAAAATATTGAAGATAGCTCAAGCAAAGGAATCCGCACAGTAGGAACATACTGCTGTGTACTGACCGTACCAAAGGAAAATGCAAAATGAAAATTAAAAATAAAAAATTAAAATAGCTAGCTCAACGGATATAAATTAAAAGGGCGCAAAAGAACAATTAAACTCAGGGTTACCCTCGTGAATCAAAACTTGAATTTAATCAAGAAAAGTAAATTGTGGGTGAAAGAAATCTGACTTTCTTTAATTACTCCAAAAATTCAAAAGGTTTAATCAAAAATAAAAGAACAGAATTTAGAATGACGTTAAAAACAATCAATAATTATTTATTATTTAAAAAAAAAAATTGTTAATTACAATTACGCAGAAAAAAAAACCTTGAACAAAAGGTCCTGATCGAAATCAAAACTGCATTAGACTCTAATTTACAAAAGGACAATGTAAAATCCTTTATCAAAGCAAAAAGAATAAAATAGTTCAGGAAGGTGATCCTTTTTATACCAATCAATCCACGTGCTTTCAAAAATTAATCAAACTAAATTAAACGTGTACAATTCAAGTGAATTAACATCAGAAAACTTTCGTTCGACGTTTCGCTGTTCATACTGACAGCTTCTTCAGGATAACTGCTTCTTCAGGATAACTGAACTGTTCAGTTCAGTTCAGTTCAGTTCAGTTATCCTGAAGAAGCTGTCAGTATGAACAGCGAAACGTCGAACGAAAGTTTTGACACACGGCGAAACCCGCAAGAAGTTGTTAGTTATAGTTACACCGGCCGTGAAAGCCTACGCAATGTTAACATCAGAAAAAATTAAATACAAGCAAAATTTTATTCACCCAACCCGAGGTGATTAAAAATAATTACAAAACAGCAAAATAAATGATCCTATATCTAATTTGTGCACACAAGAATATAATACCAATTATTACTAAGCGAGTTCCTTGATGGATGATATAAATCAGAATTAACGAAACAAATCTTAAATATAAATGAAATACCAAAATGGCAGCTAACAATATAAAATTACATGTACTTACACGGCATCTTTCAAAGAACTGGCCCCTCACAAGGTTTAACAATCGCATACATATAAAATTCTACAGCTGCGTGCGCTACGCCCAACGCACAATGATCATAGAAGAAGAATACTTCTAAAAAGGACATGAGCTACATGAGCAAATAAAAAAAGGGTGAAATTAATTTAAACAACTGAACATTTAAATAAATAAATTAAACAATTAACTCAATAACTAACTCTGATACAAAATTAACATAACGAATTTGAGCAAACTCCCACGAAACATTGATAAAGGCAAATCAGAGAAATAAGATCACAGAACTTACGAAAATCGGGGTGCCAGGCGACAGCAATACGTTGCGCGCACCTGCGTATTCACAATCAGCGGAAGGCTACCATGGACGTTCAGCGCCGGCGAAACAAAAACTGACCGCACCGATCAAGGATCGTCCGGCCATACCGGAGACGTCGCTGTAGTAAATGCGGTATTAAAGGACATTTAGCTCAAATATGTAAAAGAAAAATTAATGTAGATTTTACAGTTGAGGATGAGTTTGATTTAATATTTAATTTGAAAAATTCTGAAGTAAATAGTAAAGGCATCGTCAATCCCATATTTGTTAACTTAATTCGCAAAGGTATTTCAATTAAATTTAAAGCAGTCAGGTTTTGCGCACAATGCTATTTCAAAAAAAAAAACTATATCTTAAACATTTTAAAAATATTGAATTATGTAAAAATGATTTATCTTTGAGAGATTATGTAGGTACATATATGTTTTGAACCATTGGATTACGTTAATTTGAATATAAAATTTGAAAATAATAATTACAAAATGAAAACTTATGTCATTAAAACGGTGGTTGGGAGAAATAATTTACATTTGTTAAATCTAGCAGTGCGCAAACTTAATAATATAAAAGGAATGAATACGAAAAACATTGAAGGCTTATGTTATTGATACAAAGAACTTTTTGATAATAAAATAAGTACTTTTAATAAATTTAGAGTGACTTTAAAAATTAAATCAGAAACAGTTCCAAAATTTTGTAAGGTACGTCGTACTCCTTTTGCATTAAAGCCAAAAATTGAAGCTGCAATTAATAGATTAATTAGCAGATAAAGTTATAATTCCTGCTAAAATTTCTGAATGGGCTACACCTATTGTACCGGTATTAAAACCAAATGGAACCGTGCGTATTTGTATGATTTCAAAATTATAATGAATCCTCAGTTACTGGAAGAGAAATATCTTTTGCTTATTGTTTATGAGTTCTCTCACTGAAATAGTATAGTTTACATTATCTGATGCTTCGGTATAACCCAACGTTGGATTACACTAGTGTAATCCAACGTTGAAAGCGTTAGTATCCGGAGAAGTTTCGACCGCAGAGCTACACCAACGTGTTTTAATGTATTCTTTCAGTCCAGCAGTTTTCATTTTTTTTTTTTAATTTCGACTGTTGCATTTTTTAATACAAAATAATTGCATTAATGCATCAATTTCTAGTCGCCCAGAAAGCAATCCAGAAGCTTGCAACTTTTCACCGTGTATATTAGTATCTATTATATATAAATAAATTTATTTGAAAAGGAGTACCGACCGGAACTTCGTTGAAGAATAAACTAAGCTATATGGGTAATACGGTCTTTAAAATAAAACTGCTAAATAACCTCAATATTTCGTCATATATTTATGACTTCCTCAGGAGGACATCTACAATATTACAAAGAATATGAACCAATAGTAATAAAATATTTAAAATAATACTTACAAAGTTAAAATATAATAATCAAATTATATGTATTTTAAATTTAGAATTTTTTAAAAGTCAAAAAACATTTTTGTAAACAAGGTAATGTTACTATGTATTTTTTAAAATGTTGCAATAAATATGGTTGAGTTGATTTGTGTCTGTTTTGAAATTAATTGAATTTTGATTACTGTTAATATGAACCATTTCTAGAAATAACCGCTTTTTGTAATTACTTTCAACATCAAGAATTTTGGTATTATCATAATTAAAATTGTGGTCTAAATTTTGAAAATGTAAAGACAAGGCACATGAACGTTTGCCTATACGACTATCACTTTTATGTTGGGTTATTCTATTCTTTAGCATTTGAGAAGTTTGACCTATATAACAACCTTGACAATCACGACAAAGAATATTATATACCAAATCACTTTGGTCCAGAATTGGTATCTTGTCTTTAGTTTTTGTAAAGATTGTTCTTATGGTTGTTATATTATACTTCGCAATTTTGATATTTTTAAAATCTTTAAAATGTTTAATTACTTTATTAGTTAAACCTTCTACGAAAGGTAATTTATAATATTTAAAAGTGGTAGTTGTATTAGTAATTATTATTATTAATTATTTTTTATAATTGATTTATATATAAATCTATTATATATAAATCAACTCCTCACGCCATTGATTGCATTTTCTTCTCCATTTCTTCTTGATTTTTGCCTTGTTCCTTCCGATCTGTTATGGCTAGTTGCTCCTACGGTTTCATCCTCGATTCATCTTGTACGTGGTCTTTCCCTTCTTCTATTTGCTTCTTTATTTGTTCATTTGGCATGTCACATATGTATTTTTTGTACCTTCAGTATGTCTGATACACTGCGACTTCCACATAAGCATATTATTATTTTTATAATGGGGTAAAAAGCCAAAAGGGATCAACCATAGATAGTAGATACGTACTTATAGGCAGATTATTCACAAGCCATTATTGTAGTTATTTTGGGTATTGGCTTTCTGTTAATCGAATTTTCACGGAAGACAAAAGCATTAAAGCAACCAAATCAGGGTTAGGATATTCCCAAAAGGCCTCAATCACTCGTTCGCTCTCCACCCTCTTACCTAATAGTTCCCAATACTTTTCCCCTTTTGAATACTCCTCGTCAAGGCGAGCGAACGAGACAACCGCGCTCGCTCCTCCGGCAAATGCAATAATAAACACCCGGTTTCCATTCTTACGTGCTAGCGAGCGACCTGGCGGACCCGTGTCAAGTGAAGGTTCGCCTTTCGCCGACGTCGGCCTCCTTCCCCAAAGTAATTAGTGCCCGCTAATGTCTTGTCCGACGGCCGCGGTCACACTTTGTCATTACTTTGCTACCATCACCAGCTCTCCGAGTCCCTAAGCGGCTAACGATGTTACGGTATATCGGACAACTCTCGCTATACCGCCGCGTAGCATTACCGACTCCTGCGCTACATGGACTAGGTCGGAGAAAATTTCGGCGCTAATGCTTCAGACATCTCCTCGTCCCGCGCGTATGGCATCGCAGAACTTCTGACCGTCCGCTCCTATCCACGGAGACTTACTTATTTTCGTTGAAAGCTTAATGAAGCGGACCAAAAGATGTATCGGCAAGGGAGGACTGCGGGTTCGCGTCTTCTCAATTTTTGATGATCTTCCTCTTCCGATGGAAGACACACGGTTGACACGAACGAGAGACTTAAATTGTTTTAAATGAAGAAGTTCGGTTATTTGACATTTTGAGGCTTCAGAGACGATTTTTCGAGAATACATAAAATCGAAAATTTTAGAACCGATATCGACAATGATAGATATTTATTTGTTTGTACAATTGCCAATACAGAAAAATATAAAAGAAAATATGACGTTACACGATTTAAAATTTAAAAGAACAAACAATTATTTAGGTGCTTCTTCGTTATCAAAATTGCAGTCCAGGTACTCTTGGAGTGTATAAAAGCACCGATCAAGGATGCTTTCGCAATGATTCAATATGGTGGTCCTATCCCAGGTGAATGGAAAGTCGAAGACCCGGAAGAGAAATGGTTTGCACTGGTATACATTCCCGTTTTGTGGTAAGTAGAAGGTGTTTACCGTTATTTACTTTAAGTTTATTGCTTTTGTACCATTCTTGGGCCTCTAGAATGGTGGTCTTGGCAATGTCTTCCAGCTTGCCACGTGATCTCCCATGCACCATGAAGGATGTGTCATCGGCATACATTATTACTTTGGCGTCCGTGATGTTAAATGGAATATCATTAACATATACAAGGAAAAGCAACGGTCCAAGCACGGATCCTTGTGGAACTCCTCTATTCACCGCTGCCTTTTTTTGACGTTTGATGTTGCTACGTCACTACTTGCCAACGATCTTCGAGGTATGATCTTATTGTCTTCTGTGCTACTCCCCTGATCCCGTATATCTGCAACTTGCTAAGCAAAGTTTCGTGATCCACGCAGTCAAAGGCTTTACCCAGATCGCAACATGAAAGCAAGACTTCTTCGCCCTCACCGAATGCGTCAGCCACATACTCCAATAGGTCAACAATCGCCATTAAGGTAGACTTTCTCCCCAAAAAAAATATGCTGTGCCGGCCATAAATTTCTTTTCTTTTCAAAGTAATTCAATAATCTAGTTTTGATTATTCTTTCTAGAATTTTGGAAATCACAGTCAATATAGAAATTGGTCTATAATTGCTTGAGCTTGCCTCATCCCCACCTTTAAAGATGGGCACGATCCGGCCCACTTTCAATTCATTTGGGAAATACCCATTCTCTAAACATCGGTGAATAATGTAGTAAGTGAGGATATCACGACATCACGTATGTATTTTAGCAACTGGACCAACATACCGTAAACGTCCCTCGATACTTTATTGTGTAAACCCTGTATTATCTGGCAAACTTCTTCCGGTTTTGTTTTACACACAGCATACAAATCTCCCATTAGAATTCACATATGCACCCAATTTTTTTAAGAAACAACTAGGGGTCTATGTACTTTTGCACACACTACAAATAACAAATACGAAAAACCTCTTTCGAACACTTATAATAAATTGCAGTTGCAGGCGATTTACTTGCAGGTGTTTTACTTACTGGCGCCATTTTTGTATACCTTACAGATATTACATATAAAAAGTGTGAAACAAATCAGTGTGAAATCTTTCATTCGGTTCTTTACTGCAGGCTCCAAGTTTTCGAAAAATAGTCAATAGGGTAGTATAAGAAATGAACTGAACCTCCTCTTACATCTTTGAGCTTTATACGCTGATAGCATGCGTTATGCAATGGCTTTATAGCCAGCATCCTTAGTATTCCCCAAAAACTTGCGCGCTACATTCTTGAGAGGGTCTCATGCTTCTTTTTCCTTCTCTCCCTTGTTTCCAAGAAGAGGGGATCTCTTCTTTTCTTATCTCGGGGCCAAGGAAAACTCCCTCTTTTAACTTAGCTTCAGACAGTTTCGGGACTTGGAACGCATATATCTGAAACAATCTCCATCTCCTGGCAGTGATTTGACGAACTACTTTATAAGCCCCAATTTAATATGAAGAGTTGGAACACTTTTTCTGAGAAAGGGAATGAGGCTTTTCTCTCCGCGGGTTAAAATGTCTGGTGATGGCCAGTCAATTTTTGTCCAGTGCAACTGTCTCTATCTATTATCTCATAAACCTGGCTATTCCAAAAACGTACAAAATTCTTTAATCTCTTTAATTCTTTAGAAACATAAACATATATAATTCGTAGAATAATCGTATAAGTACATGAGATGTTCACGTGGTCAAGTTAAGTGTAACACGTCATCAGGTGTTCAAAGTGGAATCAGAGAAGAATTGTTTTTTTTTGTCAGAAGTTAAGAAGACTGTTCGAGAATTATCAGTGCTTACCTATTTCGTACTATAACAAAAATACTCCAAACTGTGGTACTGGTAATGCTATAAACGTCTTCTAGACCCTCACCACAAACTGCACTAAACTGGACGTACGTTTCGACAGCAAAGCTATCATCATCAGCAGATACACTGAACTGAATAACTCCCCTAATTTATATCTAAAAAAGGTCATGGTACAATGATCACGCTCATGGCTGACTGCCGTCACGCTTAACTAGTCACTAATCCTAACTCCGTCTAATCTACTACTTCTACTTAACAAACTGTAAAGACAAGAATTTAAGGGTCCTAAATCTGAATTCATTAAAATATGTTTGTTTTTATATATTTCCATATCCTCATAACAATTTAATTGCACATAGTTGCTTACGTTTTTAACTAACTTTATATTGTCAACTTTATGGTTTTCTTCTTAAATTTAGAAGGTTTGACAAATCTAGTGTAGCCCTACATATGCTTGAAGAAATTTATTTTATATGAATTACATTGTGTCTCCACCTCATTGAAGTAGAGTCGAAACCTAGGATACTTGAATGTCATACAGTTACCAGATGATGAATTTATACATCTAATTAACACGACTATGGTGCAAATTAATTAACACCCAATATACATACAGGATTTACAAACAGGTGAGTACATAAAATAATAATTACATCTACTATGGATGGTTCAGTTTCTTCCATTTTATTTACAGAAATTTTGTGTATTATTTGTATTTATTAATTAAAATGCACTTTACGTAGGCTATGAGCAACGAATGGTTTCACCAACGCTCAAAAACAAGACTCAAAATATAAAATATCCGACAGGAAATTCGCGGAAAATACCGCTTATGCATATATCCATGTGCTCCCCGGTGACCCTCTCGGCCACTGACGCTTTGTAGCCCGGATCGTACACTCCTTGACTGGGCTGCGTGGTCCGCCTTCGCATTCCACGTTCAATTATTCAGGGACACAAATTTAACTGCGCGTTTCTTTAAGCGCGCCCGTACGTTCGTTTCACCAAAGGGCATTTCGTTTATCAACGTGAAAATTTTCCGTTACCTAACGTAGATTTCCCTCTGGCTTCAAAAATAAAACGAAAAAGAGCCGGCGAAAATGATTTGCATTTTAGAGAATATCGTAACCGTCAGGGTTGTAGAAATTTGGAACGAATTTTTGCGTATACGTGTTGGTATATAGTTATGTACTGAATAATTATTAGAATTAGAATATATAACCTAGAACTTAAAAATAAGCTTAATATAGTTAATCAATGTTGCCATAATAAATGCACTGTATAGTATAATGTATGTAACAATGCATTTCCAAAAACATACATTTTCCATATGTACGACAAATAAAATTACATATTTAAGGTAGATCCAGAATTCTTAATTACGACTTGTTTTATCTTTATATTTTCCATTGACGATTTTTAATACCTGATGATGGCGAATCGCCGAAACATGTCATATTAAAGGAATATTTTATAACAAAATCTAAACGGAAAGGATCTAATACATTTTTCAACCTTACTTTAAAATATATGTTGGAAATTTCTTCTGTCTTTGTTCTTCTAAACAAAGCAATTCAAGCAGAAAATCATTAAAAAAAAAAGACGCCTATGAATTCTATACCATCAGAGTTTATTGAACATATTAGTCTATTGTTATTCTACATCATTTAGACGTCTATTCTAAGTGAGGTCAGTAGTCCGATAATTAGTAATCGCAAAAAGCGCTTCTATCAGGTTAAAATTAATGGAATTAACATTTTAACTTTTTACATAAACTTGTATTACATACTAAGCAATTGAGCGTTTTGTGCTTTAATTTTAATGGTTATAAGATACTGTAACATTGCACGGTGAAATTTGGCAATATTTACCATAAATAATATAAAAACGCTGCAAGAAATGCATGAATACGTTTCTATTGTCATTGAATGGATTGTTGTTTTACGTTGACATCTAAGTAAACTTATTAAATACTAATAATAATCATAATTATATCAATTAAATAAAAAAATACAAAAGCATTAATAAATATTAAAAATAACGTTGACCTCAGCCCCGAATCCTGCAGCACACCACACACGACTCTGCTTTTAAATTAACGAAGTCGTTATCGACTTTCAACCTCACATATTGACCGCAATCAAATAAATATGAGCGAAACCAATCATTAACTTTACTTCTAAAGCCATACCTTTCAAGTTTGCAAAGAAGAATAGAGTGGGGAACACAATCGAAAGCTTTAGATAGGTCGCAGAATATAGTGGTAGTCATTTGTTTATTATTAATATTCTGGAATATGTGATATAAAAAATCATAAACAGCATCTGCGGTGGATACTCCAGATCTAAAGCCATATCGACAACTAGAACGCAGACCCTCTGCCTCTAAGAACTTCCTAACTCTTGAGTCAACAACATTCTCCAGTATTTTTGACAATGTTGAGAGCAAAGAGATAGGTCTGTAACCTGATAGCGCGAAATTATTCCCATCTTTATGAATGAGAGTTGTTCTAGCAAGCTTCAAATAGGAGAAAAGACAAAAATTTTTAATGAAAGATTAATTGAATCTACTAAGTAATTTATCGACAAAGGTGGTAAAAAAAATGTGGGGAGATATCATCGTAACCCTTGGAATTATTTTTTTTATATACATACATAAGTGATTTCATGAGTTCTGTTGGTAAAAAGAAAAATGACTTATCATGATAAAGTTCTAAAAAAGACATTGGATCCGTATTTAAAGTAATACAACTAGTTAAATTTATAGCTACGGTTGAAAAGAAATTATTTAGATATTCGACAACAACCCTCAGGTCATCTAGTATTGTATTGTTTTCGGAAATATAAATCTGTTCATATAGATCGTACTTTATTTGTGTATTACCATCTACGGTATTACTTCAATCAATTTGTTTAAATTACATAGATATAAATATTTCTACACTATTTTCACTAGTTACTGTTTTTTATATTTAGGAATTATAGTCTTACTTACAAGCATTTAGGCATAAATTTATAAACTATGCTTTCGTCCAAAATAAATGAATTACTTTCAAGCAGTAATTCCAAATTTATTGTTTCGATTTAATTGAAGCATATTTATGTATTCTACTGCTGTACATTTACCTCTATCACTTAACATCGTGGCTCATATACAAATAGAAAACGTATTTATTTTAATTAAGTTAAATCTTATTTCATTTTACATACTTAATTGCTTAACTGTACATCATACAATAATGCGCGTTAGTAATTGTAAAACATGTTGCCGTTGGATTGCGATCGCTTCATTTTTTAGATTTTATTTAAAGATTTTTATTTCAGTAATTTAAGAATTAGACCCTGCAACACCATCTAGCAGTGAAGTTTCGAACTCCTTGCTCGTCACAACGCATCTTACCGTGATAGCAAAATTTAATGTCTCATTTTCGTTATTTATTTCCAAATTAATTAGTAATTCAGTGTCAGTTAAATTTGCTTTTCATTCTTCAATAATTAGTTCAAGTTTCATTCATTAAAACCTTTTCTTTTGTGCAAATTATTCCGCATTATTAAGTTGTCAGCGACTTATTTGATTCATGTTGTATTTTCCGACTTCCGCCCACTCGCCTAGCAAGGGAGACGCACAGGCGACACACACCATCTTAGGCACGCTGTTCAAGTTGCTCCGTGCAAATTTCTAATTGGTTACCACGTTGTGGGATTTTGTCGCGCGAGAAACTTCTAATATCGAGTGCATTATTTTTCGTTACCTGAGGCTGCCAGGAGTTCTGTGTCCATTGCATCGATATTCCTGAAAAGGGTTTTGCAACAGCAGCGTCAAGCCGGCATTCCTTTTATTAATGGCGTCATCTTAGGTCACTGGTAAGCGGACTCTTTCCAGTGTTAATTTTATCTGTTTAGTAATCCGATCCTATCTTAGGATCTACTATCTACTATCTACAACAACTACTACATTATTTTGGCTTGAGTTAAACCAAGAGGGTGAACGAAGTAGTTAATTTGGGAGACCAAATCCAGATCGTTGAATTCGAAAGGGGACCACGCCTTGACATCAGCGTAACGCGCTCAAACCACCATCCTGGACGCAATACCCGACACCCATAGAAATTTACCAGCTATGTCGTATATTTTATTTTACTGTTTTCTTTTCTTGCACCAAATTAATATTCTATTATTTTATTTTATTATTTTTAAAATCCTATCACATGACACAAACCTTCCGGCCAACATTATTAACCTAGACATTAAGAATAACATCTATATTTCGGAATTATATCATAATTAATAGTTTAATTTATTATTTAAGTATAGAGGTTAATACCGAACATCAACGTATTATCATCGTGACCTATGTTAAGAGTTATGTTTTTTTGTAATTCATTGTATTTTTTTTATTATCTTGAATTTTATTTGTTTTATCAAATATACAGTGTCATCGAAAAATTTGTGTGCCGAACCAAATTATTTCGATCCAAAAAGACCTTAAAGCTTGAGAGCAAACAAACCCCGTAACAAACATTGCGACATTAAACCTATAAAACTTTTGTGACTCCATATATACTCCCTAAGAGTTTGGTATTGATATCAATGGTCCAATTGTATAATTTATTAGTAAAATAATATTACTCAAATTCATTTGTTGTCTAGTCGCTCAAAAAACAGTACAATTTTCCCTAGCTAGACCCTTATATACAATAAAGAAATCATAAAAAACTGTTTCATACATTTAATTAATTACTTACTAATACCACGAGGTGGAATTATTTATATATATTTTCGGTATTAACCGCAGACAAATATTCCATATTTATCTCAGAAAATGTGTCCATTCAAGTAATTAACGAAAAAGCACACGATAAGTGCCCATCCACGTGACGAGGAGAATATTATAGGCGGCCATGGCATTGAGAAGTCACGTAATTTCTCAACTGCCAGCGAAGCCATTTAGCGAAATATCACGGACCACTTTGAAAATCACAGCCCCCACTATATTCTAAATATGTAATTAATAGGCTGTCGGCGGAGGCACTTTGATTAATTGTTAACCTTTAGGTCCGTCACGCTTCTGGTCAGCCAGATATTTGTTTAACACCGCCATTTAAAACATCTGCGCTGATAACGAGCCGGTGTTGGGTTGGTACCCTTGAACAATTTGTTAATTACAGGAGGTTGAGGGAGACAAACCAAAAGTTCTCATATACACCCTGTTAAGAGTAAACAATTATAAATATGAGGTTATGAGTGAAATGTTGTTATATTTCTTCTATGTATACCTACTATACACGATGAAATAAAATTTGTTAAAGCCACAAAATATATTTTGTCATAGATATTTCTTAAAACAAATAGTAATTTCTTTAATATTCAGTCATTTTACCAAACATTGATATTTTGTCAGCAAAAGTTTAGTTGAGTTAAGCAAACATCTATTAAATTTTAAGTAAACTGAAAATATTCATAATAGTCGATCCAATGCTTAGCTATTATGAATATTTTAAATATTTACCTGATGAAGAAATAAAATCGAAACTTGTCACTAAACAAAGTCACAAAATTTCACAGTTAAAGGAAATTAAATACATTCAAATTAGGAAGTACTAATGTCCTGTCTTTCTTAATGTGAGTTTCTTTATGCACAGTATATTTTAAATTTCAAGCAATTTTTACTTTTATTAAACTATATTATTTCAGACAGACATAAGTCCTAGTTTAAAATATTTATGGTTCATAAAGTATGGCAATAAGCATAAAATCATAGCTGAGCTACATTGACCAATTTTAACATGAAAAACATCTGTTATCCAATACATCGTATTGAATTCCATGTGGATAACACCCAGGACAAGTGTTACAAAATCGTAACCCATTTACGAATTCAATATCGCATTACTATTCCCGAAATAATAAAATATCGACACTATTTGCATTGTGAAGTAATAGCTCTCCTATTTTTCATCAATTTTCATATATGTGACCATTAAATCGCAGCTATTAAATGTAATAATCATTGTTCAAACAAGACCGCGGGCATAATAAAATAATTAAAAAAAGAGCCCCCAAAAATTCACCTAAAAATTCAATATCCTCTAACAATGAAATGCAAAATTGAAACAGAGGGCAAATAACGAAAGCCACTGAATCAATCGCAGTTTGTGGACAGAACAAACAGATATTAATGTTTAAAGAGGAGCTCTCCCTACAGAACGGCCAATATCTGCCCCTATATTTAGTAAACACTTTACATATTGTATAAATGCCACCGATGTTAAACCGTGGGGATTGGATGAAATTGTATTTCGGAATCGCTCGACGAATTCTGGTGGCAGGGTAAGATAGACAAAATTTAATTTCTGTTTTGGCTTTTTTTAACAAAGTGAAATGCGAAGATTCGCTCAAGGCGTAAAAGAGAAATCTGTCCTTACCAAAAAGAAAAAGGACAAGAATGATCTCTAAAGTCAGGATATCTGCAGGAATTTATAACTTTTTGCCGTTCCAATAGCCAATCAAAGTGAATAACGTCGCCTTCCGACATTCTAACGTAGCTTCACCATACCGGAAACGGCCTCCTTTTCCCATCTGAATATATCTGTACATTTCCAGGACGTCTCTTCTATAGATGGCGCTGCCGCAGCATCGATCTCGCGGAACCGAAAAACGTCCATTCGAAAGGAAGAAACTTTCGATTGGATGAAACGGAATGGGAAACAGGACGAAGTATGCGTTTAATGTAGCGGAAAATAATGACGAATCGACGCTGTCTGTTGCTTATAACAGCTAATACGGGAGTCGTTTATTAATTCCGGGCGAACTCGGAGAAGTTCCCCGGCTACGTTCATTAATAACCGTCGCACCTACCTCTCGCATTTCAAAAACAGACTACCGTAAATAACTGGCACTGATGATGCGCTTTTCTGCCGCTAGCTAGACGGTCCCTAGACGGCAGCGCCCATTTACCACTAGCTGGGCGATCGCCCGACTCATATACGTCGTCTCACAAAACTAATTTCGGACTACTTCTATATGTGGTCTTGCTTATAACTTCATCTCAACTTCTCATATATAAGAAAGTAAAAAAGTGCCCGAATTGTATGTATGCAGTGTACGCGTCCACCAAAATCTCTTTATTATGATAAATTAAATCTTTGATACAAATTAATGCTATACTAAATTTTCTTCTAAAAATGTGTCTCTGCAACAAATATTTTAAAGACCAGAGTTTTTCACAATTTATATATTATCCACAAAGAAACTACAAATACCTTTATAAATTCACCCCGATGCCGGAGTGAATTTTTAAAGGTGTAAATTCATCAACTATTAAGGAAAGAACGCATTAGGCGTTCGCGGTCCAGGCGCATCGCGGACCGTACCTTGCTGAGCTGATCGCAGTCTAGAACAAAATCACGCGCATTAAGGCGATCGCAGACTGGTCTCTGCACAGTCATCATGTTGTTATTATCACCTAGTTATCAAAATTAATTCCATGGGGGACGTACACGCTCTTTTACTTGAAAAAGAAGCAAAGCTCCAAAGACGAAACTGAGAGAACAGATATTGAATTCATCCAATTAATTAATTAAAATACATTAGAGAAACAGTAGGTGAATTTTAAACCTTATTTAAAAAAACTATTATTAGATGAAGCTCTGTTTTCACAGTACTTTCCTATGTTACGGGAAAAACACAATGAGCTACTAAATTGAAAATTAAATTAAAAGCGAAAATTCGTATTCCAATATTGCGACATGTTTCGGTCCTAATTAACCATCATCGGGCAACTATAAGATGAGAAGATTTTTTTTATGTCAAAACATGAATTGATTTTACTATTAAAATTAAAATTTTAAAATCTCATAACTTTAACAATTGAAGGAGTTTTTAGTTTTAATTTAAAGTATATAAATTCGAATTAAAATTGAAAAATTCAAAACCTTTATTTTTTTTTAGATATTACTCTTAAATTTGCAGGAAAAATAAATAACATTTTATGGATAATACTCACTAAACGTCAATATTCGTTTTTATAAAATGATTTATCGTAATTTAGTATATTTGAATACATGGAGAGAAGAAAAAAGAGCTACTAAGTGTTATTCTTAACGATATTTAACTACAAAATACTAGATTTAGACGAAGCATAAACAGTCTCAGCTTTGGGTTACCGTCATGAAATACATTTGAACGGTGTATAATGAGTTAAAATGTAGCCGATTTGGCACGATTTTAAACGATTCATCATGAGATCGACGGATCCATACGCACTAGACCTTCACGGACTGGGCTTGGTCGCATCGCGTTCTGCCGAGATTCTCCAGAAAGTTTGCAATGAGACCGCGATGCGAGCGAGCTCAGCTTGTGAATGTCTAGTGGGTACCTACACATTTAAAAACATTGAAAAGAATCTCTACTAATCTGGAACGAGATTAGCATGTCTGCGATGGCCTAGACCGCGAACGCCTAATGCGTTCTCTCCTTTAAAGGTGTAGAAAAATATGTAAGTACCCTGAAATTGAGAGATATTCTCTTTTCTTAGTGTTAACTTTAATAAATTATGCGGATGTATATACCCACAAAAACCTTACTAGAGTTCGTTGTTTGGTTATTAGATAAGAAGGAGATCGTTATGATCAGAGGCGAACTTGGAAAACTTCTGTGACTCTGTCGAATCGACCACTGCGGCTGCTCGCTTAAAGAAAATCTTAAGCAAAGACACCAGTCATCAACGTGGGACTGTTAAAACGAGAGGATGACACGTTTTCGTCAACCTCTCTAGAAACAGCCGAGATACTTATAGCTACTCATTTTCCGGGCAGTCTGATTCACAATACACCTGCGTGGGATGATCCTCATGGCTCGCCTCCAACTGAGGAGGATTGGACGGTGGCGGAAAGGGTAGTAAAAGAACTCCGGATTCTTTTGGGCAATTTTTGGCCTGGACGGTGTTTCTCGCTCTACTGTAATGGGGCGCGGAATCTCTGCTCAGCCCATTGGTGACACTGTTCAGGGGGTGCATTGCATAGAGGTACGTACCTGAGGAATGGAAGGAAATAAGAGTGGTTTTCATATCAAAGCCAAGGTGTTCCGACAATACCTTGACTAAATCACACCGGCCGATAAGTTTGACCAGTTTTCTGTTGAAGACTTTGGAACGGCTGTGCGACCGTTTTATAAGAGAGGTGGCCTTACCTTTGTACCTACTTCACACAAATCAACACGCGTACATCTCGGGAAGGTCGACCCAATCTGCCCTCCACTCAGTGGTGCGGTGGATGGTGAGATTGTTGAACAATAAAATATCTACCCTGGGTGTATTCCTAGATATGGAAGGAGCTTTTGATAAAGCTTTTGTCAATAGTATTGTCAGTGCGCTAGCCAGGCACGGTATTGAGCCGGCCTTTGTAGAATGGCTACACTGTGTGTTAGGGCAAAGGGCAATAGAAGTAAGTGTAGGAGATGCAAGCGTGTGGGGGCGCCAAGATCGGGGCTGTCCCCAAGGAGACGTCTTGTCACCACTTTTGTGGAACCTTGTGATAGATGGTCTCGTTCATGCGCTAAACACATCTGGCTTCTAACAAATGCATATGCGGACGATATTATGATCCTCATTGATGGAAGATTTGCGATTTGATGCAGACTGCTCTAAGGTCTATCGAAAATTGGTGTAGAGAACATTGCATTTCTGTAAACCCAGATAAATCAAAGGTGGTACTCTTTACTAACAAAAGAAAAGTGGGAAAAATTTCCCCACCACAACTGTTTGGTACTGCTCTCGGTTTCTCGGATGAAGTCAAGTCTAGGTATCACTTTTGAGAGAAAACTGAGCTAGAGCAAACAAAAGCCGAGAAAGCATGTAAGGCCTTTTGGCAGTGTCGCCGCGTTTTGGTAGGACTTGGGACTCTCCCCGAAAATTACCTTGTGGCTGTACACTGCCATAATGAGGCCATGCTAACTTATGGTGCCCTCGTCTGGTGGCAAGGGTGAGACGAGTGGTAGCCAGGATGACCTGATGCGTGTGCAGCGCAAGCATGCCTTAGCATTACAATGATGTGATAGGCACTACAGCGACTGGCGCAATGGAAGCCCTCTTATGTGTCCTCCCCTGATCTGTCGATGGAGGAGACTGCTTTTAAGAGCGGCTATAAGGTTACGGTCCGGGGTCTCTGATCGGGGAGTGGGGGGGTTC